>CAEGAF010120126.1:0-35623 GCA_903067075.1 Micropoecilia bifurca
AAACTTTATTAACAAACCAGTTTTTTGACAACATTTTTTGACAACATCCCAGCATGCACTGCGCGCTTCTACGGGGATAATGAAGTCGGCAGCTGCTTACGGTAGTTGCTAGACCTGTTGTGGCTCAATATTGGTCCATATATAAGGCGCACCGGGTTATAAGGCGCACTGTCGGCTTTTGGGGAAATTTAAGGTTTTTAGGTGCGCCTTATAGTGCAGAAAATACGGTAATTAAGATGAAAATGACTCCTGTATGTAACAGGATCCATTTACATCAAAGGTAAAGCTTTGCAAATGAAATGTTTTTGACAAGAGACCATGCATCAATAAGTCATTTGCCAAACAACTTGATTTTAAACCCCCAAAACTATATTATATATAAATGTAGCAAATAATCTTCTGCTTAAAATCGAACAGAGGTCACGGCTTAAAATGCAAGGAAGTTGATCGAGTGTAAAAGGAATCAATAGCATTTTTAGTGGAATATGTTAAAACTTTGACTTTCTCTGTTCATATGTACATCAGCCTTCATGCCTATTTTCATCAATGCCCTTTGACTTCTCCACCTGCTCCAGTTTTGGACATAGCTGAAGAAACCCAGCAAGTAACATTACCCTCAAGAAACTCTTGACGCTCAAGTTCTTGGAATACTTTAGCTGATGGTCAACAACTCTCTATGGTATCGTTTGACCCGCGTAGGTATAGAAATAGATTCTTCCAAGTCCAGAAGGTTCGCATTTGAGGCAGCTGAAACAAGAACAATTTGTTAGACTTTGGATGAGCTAAATTAAGAAGTTCCTCAATCAAAACTGGGTGTCTGTTATTAGCCCCTAATTTGTCTCAATTAATCATTATTACAGTGACGTGAAATGATACATTTGAGTTTAGTTAGACTCACCCAATGTTGTCGTATGCAAGGATTTTAAAACACATTCCTCAGCAGGAGACATTTGCACACATTTCCTTGTTATTTGGTAGTGTCGTCATTAAGTCACTTTACAACTAAATTGCAAATATAATTAGGATCACTTTCAATTGGAAGGTCCCTGCCCACGTTTTAAATTCCTGAATGATGTTTTTAGATATAATTTCAATATTTCTACATTATGATTGGTGAAACAACTTTGGTAACCGTCACCAACTGAAAACAGGAAATGCTTAGTCTGAATTAATGTAAAATTGTGTGAGTCTATTTTGATCAAATATATGCAAATCCATCCAGTTTGAGCTGAATGAGGCACCAATTATATTAAACTGATTTACTTGAACTAATCTCATTTAAACGTGCAGTTATTTCAAAAATCATATCCCCTGGTAACAGATACTGCAGCACACAGCTACCCTATTAGATAAGGATATCATGCTCCCTGAATAATAAAGCTAATAAATAGTTTATAATTGTATTGTCAGCATGCAACCTTTCGTGTAGTGCCACATTAATGTGATTTGCTTAGATGGATGACCTCCCTGGTGCCACAGTGTGAAACCAGAGGGCAGCTCTCTGAGGATCCGCTGAAGGTGAACAATTTCTCCTAAGTCACCTTGAGACGCACAGCGCAGGGATATGAAATGTCACTGCAACCGACAGTGTTGATGTTCAGCCTGTTCAAGGAACAATATGGAGACTCAATCACTGTGTTTTTAGTAGCTCAGCAACTTTATTGATCAGTTGATATATCAGTCAGAAGTAACTCTCGAGATTAGATATAATATCCAATAGGCAGACAGCTTCCAGCAAGTGCTGACTGATAGTTTTGTAAAACTTTTTTCTTTTTTTTCTCCCCTCCTTCCTTGATTCTGTCGCCTCCCTTGCTGTGCTTTTGATTGTGTCAGAGACTTACTTGATTCCGGTCGTCTTATTTAGCTGCAGCCTAAAATGAGCAGCACGACTCTCCAGCGGTGCCTGATTGTCCCACTTGGTCAAGCTGCCCTAACTCTCCTAAATGCAATATTTCAACAGGGCATATTTTTACAAGCTACATTTCTTACAGTATCTTCTTTCACTCTATTCACCTACCTGAATTTTACCCAAGGACACTTAAAAGAAAAAAAAATAAAGCTCCACTTGAACCAGGTTTCCTATTGAAACACGGCAAAGCAGAGCAGCAGACCTCACCTGTCGTGACAGTAAGTCTAGCTTCGCTGCTGACGTTCTTCCTGGCAGAATTGGACGCAACACAGCGGTAGAGGCCCTCATCTTCTTTAGTCACCTTCAGAATCTGCAGCACCCCATTAGGAAGAGAAATGAACCTGTTGCTCCAAAGGGAAAGCAAAAAAAAGAGAGAGAATACAATAAATGACTTAGTACACTGATCCATGAAGCAGCAGGCTGATGAACTCTACTGTTTTGTAGTATTCCAAATTGGTTTTTCATGTAATGGAGATTTGACCTCACAGGACTTCAGTTACTAGCTGTACACTAAAACAGGCATTTACCTAACTGTATGTATTGGTCTCTCTTTTCTGGTGGAGCAACCCTAACACACTGACACATGGACATGAAGCTGTGCTGCGATTTCAGGCAACAAGATGTTAGAACGTTTCTCCAATGAGTCCCATTGGATTGATACTAGGGGGAAAACAAACGATGATTGAAGACCTCCAACATGTTGTGCTTCTAATTAAACCGTTTTTCCCCCTTTTTGGCAAGGTACCATATCTTGTTGAACAAGGCTGTCTGCGAATGTCGTTTGAATGATAGGATGCGCTTGACGTGCGATGCAATGGATTAAAGCAGTCATGGAGTCCCAGCGTCACTCTACCTCTGCGGGCTTAACCTTCCTCCCATACAGCGTTCAGGCACCACATCGTTCCCAAGTTGAGCAATGCACATGCGCCTGGGTTATATAAAAGCAAAGCTATTTGAGCAACAGTTGGCTGTTGGATCAGACACACGAGTCAACCTTGCTGCTTGGATGCAACATTGAGCCTGGGCCCATCATGAACCACTGTTCCTTCCTTGAACCAGTTCTGGTTTGGATTCTGCCCAAAGCAGAACAGGAAAAAGTCCACAAGAGCTAAAGTTTAAGAGATGATCTGACCAAGTCAAAGCCTTACGCTCGCCTATTTCTTCTGCTTCTACCTCATCGGGTTCCTGGCGAAAACATTCACTTAAATAAATCCCACCCGCTGGCAGGTGACAGCGAACATAACCAAACCACGGCTACCTTAGCGGACGCAAAAAGGACGTGAGAAAATTTTTAAACAGAGGCTGATTAAGGAGAGGCTGTGAATAGGACAAGCAAATAATAAGAAAAGATGAACATGATGAGCAGAGGAGAGGGTGAAGGTTAACGGCAATTGAGGACAAGGAGATAATACCTAAGAGACGGCAGAGGGTCTGTGTAAGAAAAAAGAATCACCTAAAAGGAAGAGGTAACAAAAGGAAGAAAAAAAGCCTCTTTTTTACCAGCTATCCTTTGACTGATTTCTGCGAGAGGCCCATTAGTACGGCCTGGGGTGGGAGAACCACATTGCGCCAATAAGACCTCTTAAGCAGCAAGCTGTCTGGAGGTCATGCTGCAATATAGCCGACATTAACAGTTCGATCTGCGTAATAAGACCGGAAAGAAATTCACTGACCCCAGGGCTACAGCAAAATGTCTATTTCGCTAAGCCATAAATGAGAATATTTTTGAGAGCACTGGCAAGGGAGATCTTTTGAAGAGTCGCATATTTGAATATTTTAAGTATCTTTTTTTATATCTTTGAGCACACAGAAGACTATTACAGACATGTTATATTTCCACAAGAGTAATCTTCAGAGTCCCTCTTAAACGTGGCGCTTTTACAACAAGCCCTGCTCTCAGATGTCTCCATTTATGCCGGGTTAGTTTTTGACCAAGAGAAATAAAATAAATCCTCGATTCAGCTTTTAAAGGACTGTATTCAATGTCCCAGCTACATCACCCTAACACTGAGCTCTAGTGATGGAAAGAAACACGACAGTTCAATAAGAGCAGACAGTTACCAAGCGTCAAAGATGAGTGTTTTTCTCACCGCCAGCAAAGACGTGCACAAACATATAAATGTTACAGGGTTACATTGTCTTGTTTTTACTGAGGTGGATCCCTCAATAAATGTAGATCCACACTCGTTGCAGTGAACGCCAGCATACTCTTTAAAATATGCTTGCTGATATTCATCATTTGGGGTACTAAATGAGCAAAAGGAAACATATAAGAGACATATTTTACCATGTTTTATTTTTGTAAAATAAAAAATCTGAATCTAAAAAAAAAAAAAAGAGTGTAGCCTGCATTTCAGTCAATTTCGTGGAACCTTTAGTTGAAGGCGTTTGTGGTTGGTTTCTTGTAGTTTTGCACATCCAACAAAAATGTCAATTCTTCTCTGCAGAAAAGCACTGCCTCTGTCCTGAGAGCAGTTCTAATGTTTTGCCATGAATTCTCAAGTGAATCCAAGTCTGGACTTTGACTGGGACAGACAACAATAAGAAGCTAAACAATTTTGTTGTAACTTTGGCTGTACCTTTACTGACACTGTGCTAGATGGTGGATCTATACACCTGTCTTTGGCACTACCTGAGTAAAATGGTCCACCATACTTTTTCAGATTTTTTTCACTTAACGTTTTATAAAAACCTGGACTCTCGTCCTTCGCACTTCAAAAGGATGTGCTACTCTGTGCTGGTCTGTCATGTAAAATCCAAATAAAATGTGTGGCTGTAATGATACAAAATATTTTTTTGCAAGGCACTGTGCAGATCTCCTTTTACCAACAGCATCTGCATGAGAATATGAAATGTAGTTCGGTCTAACACATGGCTTACCTCGTCTCATCAGTGAGAGTCACTTGGTCTTTTTGCCATGTTATGACAGGTGTGGGTACTCCCTCAATCTGGCACTCAAACCGAGCAGAACCCCCAGTGGTCACCGTTTGTGTTGCCGGCTCCTCATAGAAGCTGGACAGACCTACGGAGGGAACAGCAGGAATAATATATAAGCCATTGAATGAGGTCAAACACCATCCATCCATCCATCCATCCATCCATTTTCTTTACCGCCTTGTCCCTTAATAGGGTCGGGAGGGGTTCAAACACCAATATAGGATAATTGGTTGATTCATTGCCGTGTCGTTAGTTGGTTCAAAACGGCAACATGGTATCAAACAGGTTGGTGTCTCTTCAAACCATTTTGCAATTTCTATGCACAAGTTATAACTCACTTGTCTTTGCAGAGACCTTTAAAAGTACAGTTTTAATTTAAACAAAAAGAATATGTGCCTGAGGAGTGATGTGAAGCACCAGATGGCAGCAGTGAGTAAAGTCAGAAAACCTTTAACCCCCCCCCACCCCCCACCAGCATGTGGGGATGAGAAGAATGAACAAAACAGCTCCAAGTGTCCCCCACCACTTCAGCTTTAGTCCTGACTGTGGTGAAAAGTACGGGAGTGGATCAAAAGAGAGAACACACATAAAGACAGAGGTGGGAGACCAAAGGAGTTTTTTTTTTTTTTAAAAAGTACAAGCCAGAAGAAAACTGAAAACTCTAAATAAGACTGGCGCAGATAATGAAGCTTCTAGTTAAACTCACCCTTCAACGGACTGTGAGAACAAACAGGGAGGCGTCCGGATGAGATTCTCAGACATTCTGTCAATTTCAGTGAGAGATTCTCTGTGTGAACAGATCTGCATAACTAATTCAGGACACATTTGTCTGACTTGATGTCAAAAGTGTTCAGCAGAACCACGCATACAATGTTTGAGAAAACTTTAGAGCTATTTGCCTGCTGGCAGATGTTTCAGTGTCTCACAAAAGACATCTTTCAAACACTTAGGACGATACTCAGATGTAGTCATTTAGTATTGTAGTGACCTCTGACATTGATTAGTGACCTCTAATATTTTATACTGTACTTTAAACATTGTAGGAATAAATTTTAGACACAATACATTACAGGTGCTGCTGTTATGGTAACAACTTGTGATGAGGACAGTAATATCCCTGATAAGTGTTGCTATAACAATCTGTTGGAATAATAATAAAAAAAATAGAACATCCATGTGTTTTTCTTTGCTTTAATTTTTTAAATATTATTCATCAGGTAACTTTCCCAGGATGGGGCTACTGAGTAAAATTACACCAACAGCACAGCAAGGACTCATCCAACAGGTCACAAACAGACCCCACAACATCCAAAGAATGGCAGGCCTCATTCGCCTCAGTTAGGGTCAGAGGTCATGCCTCCACCATAAGGATATGACCTGTATGGCAGCGTTCCAAGACATAAAACACTGCTGAGCAAAAAGAGCATTAAGGCTTGTCTCAGTTTTTCCAGAGCACATCTTGATGATCCCCAAGACTTTGGAGGAAACAATCTGTGGGACAAAAGATGAACTATTTTGATGGTGTGTGTCCTAATGTAGAGTAAAAGTAGCGCCCCATTTCCCACAGGGAACATCATGCCGACAGTAAAA
Source organism: Micropoecilia bifurca (assembly GCA_903067075.1). Lineage (NCBI taxonomy): Eukaryota > Metazoa > Chordata > Actinopteri > Cyprinodontiformes > Poeciliidae > Micropoecilia > Micropoecilia bifurca. The sequence continues at coordinate 6,437 of CAEGAF010120126.1, forward strand.
CATGGTGGTGGCAGTGTGATGGTCTGGGACTGTTTTTGCTGTTGCAGGACCTGAACACCTGGCCAAAACACGCCAGCTGGATGTCTGAGGCAAAATAAGATGAAGACTTTGGAGTGGCCAGGTCAAAGTCCTGATCTGAATCCTATTGAGCTGCTGTGGCATGAGCTTAAGAAGTCCAACACCCCTCTACAGCTGGAAACGACCCTCCGCAAGTCATCACAAACGCTTGATTGTTATAAAAACTGCATTTTGTGTTGACTTGTGTTGTATTTGACCAATAAGTAAATAGTTTATAAGGTCTGAAACAATGATGTGTGGCAAAATATGCAAAAAATAATCCCGGAAAATTGTGAAAGTGGGAACCATTTCTTCACACCATTGCATCCAAACAATGAATACGTGTTTTAGATAAGAATGTGAAACAGTTGCTATTAGTTTTTGCAGCAGTATGAATCATTGTTGCTTTTTCTGTTTTAAGAACACGTTTTGTCCTAAAACCAATGCAGTGAATCTGTGGTGTTATCACTGAGAATCTCTTCGCTGATCACAACTGCTGACGCTAGCGACTCGCCGTCCGTCTGTCCGTTACGGCACTGAGAGACCAAAGTTTCCCGGTGTGTACACAAAGACTGAAGGACGTGTGGTAATAGTAGCAGAAGGGATCCGATTCATTTCAGAAAGATCCTGAGCTGCCAGCTTCAGAAGAGGCGTTGATGATTAACCCCTGGCACTTCCTGACACATCGCTCCGCACCGTAGCCTAAAATCCCAGAGTTCCGCACATCGTGCAGAACTGGCGCCTGACGCGATGCCAGGCTATCCGAGCGTGGGCAAGCTCGTGAGTCGCGGGACTTTTGGGCAAAGCTGCTCTTTACCTCACAGTGTTCGGTCTGTGTCGGTGCCTGCAGACACACTCCTTGTGTTTGCATTGGTGGATTAACTTTGTGTATCTCCTCTCTAACGGTGTGTGCACACGAGGGTGAATGACAGCAGATAAGCAAGGGTGCACAGCAGCAAATGTCAATGAAAAGAGAGAGAGAGGAGAGGGGGTTGTTCAAAGAGGGCCCTTTGCCCGTATCGCGATGGGACAATGGTGACTGGCCGGCCTTCCACCTCTGATTCTTTCAAAGTAGAATCGTGTGTTTTTTTTAGGATCTCACAATTTGAGATGAAATTCCACAGCAGATCCATCCGACACCCCAGTGATCACCCAACGTGGTTAAACTCTGACACAGTGGTGACAGCAGAGGTAGGTTTTCATTGACCTTCTCACAATAAAGGCAACATTCCAAAACACAGCAATAAACTCGGATGGATTTTCAGGCGTCCTGTAGTTGCAAAGCTCATAAAAATAAAAAAGGGGCCAAATTGAGTTTATCCCCTTTTCTTTTTCTTGTCCGTCTGTCTTGACTTCCCCCCCCTGCTCTCTCCCTCTGTCTTTGTCTGTCCCTCTCTCTGTGCCCCACTCTTTGGCCCCTCGGCTATCAGATTGCAGCGTTTTTCCCCTCCCCTTGTGCAAGCAGATAATTCCACCCGTGACCTCTTTGCTACCCGGCTCTAGGGCTGAGATTGTGAAAGCTCATCAAGCATACCTCCAGCCTGGATGGGCTATTTGTAAAAGCTACTATGGAGCATGTGCAGCTTGGTCAGTTCGGACACTCGAGAAGGAAAGTCCTACAACGCTGCCAAAAAGAAAGTTTTTCAAAAATGTCTTCTTTGCGGTACCACACAGGTGTAAGTTTTGGGAAAAAGAAATATATATTTTTTTAAAGGCCATATTGGCCTGTAGAAGGACATCATTAAATACATTGGGATTTTACAAAGCTGTCTCATAATTACTGTAGGAAACTTAATTACTTCATGTTCAACAAACACACTGTACCTGGCCTCGTTCGTGTTTATTTCCCTTCTGCAAATAGACTGTCTGCTGTCTTTGTCTACATACTGAAGGAGAAAAGAAAAAAATCCATCGCTTTCAGAAACTGTATAAAAAAAAAGGAGAGAAAGTCCTTGTCCATCTCTATGCTTTCAGGGACAAGCACATGATTCATACTTACACAGTGACTGCGAAATCAGAGCAGGTGGCTCTCCTAATGTGTTTTCACAGATGTGATCTCTGCTACATTCTCTCATCACTCTCATTCCTGCGAGCGAAGACACCAGGGGGGGAACGAGGAGTTCTGCTCGAGATCTGATGACCAGACAGACCGGCTTCGGCCTGCCTCACATCCGGTTCAATTCAAAAGATTCAAAAACTGAAAGATGCACCGATGTTGTGTACACGCCTGAAATTAGGCATCTTGTCACAGTAACATGCATAATGTATTATACTGTATTTATGTATTTATACGAGATGCGCTACCAAACATTTTATGTTTATTTGCAAAGTGAAAGTAAAATATGGTGCTTTTATTTATTTAGAAGAAAATGTGATATTATTTGTATGGATTTGTATTTTGTCCCTTTAAACTTGATTCCCCCACAAACAAATCCACTTGAATTAGTCGCCTCACGTCATTAGTAAATAGTATTGGAGTGTAAAAAACTTGAGGTTTGGGTGGAAATTCATCTTCCAGTAAGATTATCCTAAACATACAGTCAGGAAGTTACAACAGACTATTTCAGATCTGAGCAATTTCACGAGTTACACTGGACCAGTCAAAGTCTACACCTAAAAACAATTGAGAATCTTTGGCAAAACTTGAAAATGACTCTTTTCATTTATAATTAAGAAACTGGCAAATGAAAAATCTGCTTCTACAAAGGTAAAGCTAGTGTAGATAAAGACCAAACAATTTGAAGCTGCATTTGCAGTGAAATAAGATTCTACTAAAATATTACCTCAAACAGGGTGAGTACATGTGAATGCCGCACACTATTAAGTTTTTTTTTGCAGTGATATTTCTTTAACATATAAATCTCTGTTGCCTTTTTGGGGGGTAGAGAGGTTAAGCATAAATAATTGTGATTAAAATACATTGAAAGCTGAAACTGTAGTGTAACTACAAGGGGGTGTGGATCCTTTTGCAAATCCCTTTCATTATGTTAAAGGCTATAACCCTCCAAATTCTCCTTTGCTTTTTTTCCACCCTCAGAAGCATTTAATCTAACATCTCCCCCATCCCCTCCCTATTAGTACTTTAGTCTTTATTGTTCCCCAAAGAAAAGAGCCTCATAAATAAGCATGCAGCAGCTGACAAAAGACAGGAGATCCACAGTGGATGGTGTCTCGTCTTACACAAAGCTAATGACTGAATAAAGATCACAACTCGGGAGTTTGAAGGAAAGTCAGTCCTTCGGTCAGACAAAAACTCCTATCTATCCCCTGCTGCTTCATATCACGATCTTCCAGCTAATTGAAAAATGGCACTGCTTTGTGTGAACCTGTGGGGCCGAGAAACACTGTCGTCCTTCAAAGAGCAGAAGAAGAAAGGACAACAAACTTTTTCTCCACACGCTAGGGGAGAACAAGTGTCTGGCTGCAGAGGACAAGTAACTATTGATGCACAGATGAAAAGGCCGGTCATCAAGCATCCAGAATGCTTTCAAAATGCCAGGCAATAAGCAGATCAAATACCGATATGTCTGATAAAAAAAACAAAAAAAAACTGAAACACTGAATCAAAAACTTTACCACTGAGCAAGACTGACATAAACTAAGTTGCGTAAAGAAGGTGCACCATGTCTAGCTACTAAAGAATATAAGCTACTTGTGCCACATAAACCTTTACAAAATGACTGCTAAAGCTGAAACTATAGGTTGTGTGAATTTTTCACTTAAACGTACGGGATTCTCCCACTTTGATGGGTTTCCTACAAGTTGACAGTAACAAAATTGTTTCCAATCTGACTCATTGTGGGCAAGAACTTCCATAAAGCCCTCCTCTAAACAGCTGCAATGCAACTGTTAATCATACCAAAATGCCAGATGCTTGTACTTCTAACTTACAGTCTAAGATCACAATTAGAACTGCCTAATGACGCACTATATGTAATGTGCCAGATCTGAGGCTCACATAACACTAAAAGTCCTCGGTTAGTGGCCACTGCAAACAAACACGATGAACCAGTTGTCAAAATCTGTCAAGCAAGTTTTGTTGTATTTAGTCTCTTTATTATTCTTTCCTGAAAATGACTCTTAAATTGAACAGCTTCTCTCAACCTCAGCTTTTACTGATGAGGAGCGTGTGAAGAATTAATTGCGATCAACGCATTAACATGTGACAGGAGGAAGATGAAGTCGAACCTACAAACTTCCGATCACAAGACGACTGCTCTACCCACAGCGCCACAGTGGGATTTATTGGATTTAGAAGTTAGAAGTCAAAATGCATTAACATGAATTTTGGTATATTGTTGGCATCCATTGACTTTGACTCCTAATAAGGCTCTGGTTAAAAAAAGGCATTCATATAAAGTTTGGGTTAAGATTTTGAAGAATAAATATCAACATGAAAGTCATTACAAGTTGGGACTTTCAATGGTGTGTGCCACTTTTCATTTTTCTTGGTTAAATGATACATAGTAGTTTGGCATTCAAACAGGATAAACCCACATTGAAACTATTTACGAATGTAAATGTCGACCTAAAATCAACCAAACACAACTCAGCATTTCTTGCACTAAGTTTTAAGATCAAGTCCATTTCAGAAAACTAATCAATTTGAATGATCTCTGCTGCTTCTTATGAGAAAAGGAGTCAAATATCCAGCTAGAAATCAATCAGAAGCTTGTTGTTAACTGGCTTCATCAAGAAAAACTTGCATGAGAGAAAATCCACAATAAACTCAAATGTGTGAATCCCGTTCCACCCAGATGAAAAAAAAAAAAAAACCTCACAGCTGAAAAGGATCACTGGAGTCTGAACAGAGCCAACAAACGCATGCAGACAGACATCATGTAAGTCTCATCTGCAGACAGGACTGAGCCTCAGCCTTACATGAGCTCAATTACAATCTTCAAACGACAGCAGAGCGTTCTGTGAATTGTGCGACACCCACTTGCAAGCAGCACGTTGACAGTCCGGCTGGTCAGGGCTCCAATGGCGCTGGCACTCACACAGCTGTAACTGCCCTCTACGTTCTGGGGAGGCTGGCTGTCTGCAGAGGTGGGTGACAGCAAGAGGGATCCGTTGGTCAAATACCGCAGGCGATCTCTCGGCGCCTGCGGCAGGAGCTGACCATCCTTGAACCAGGTGACATTGAAAGGAGTGTCGCTGGACCCCAGGTTGCAGTCCAGCAAAAGTGGCAAACCTAGCTCCAGAACCACATGGCTGGGCCCAGCACCACAGCTCAGTTCCACCGAAACAGGCTTTTCTGTGTAGGAAGAGAGGAAAAACACATCAGTTAACTAAGATGTACCATGACAGGTCTGGGACAGTTTATCTTTACTCCATACAACAGTTTTACGACTTTCTACAAGGAGTTCTCAGAGTATATGAAAAACAAAGCATTTTTCCTCACTTGTCTAACTTCTTTTACAATGTGATAAATTTGGGCAAAACATCATACTCGCAACTTTGAAACATTTTTCTCGTCTCTGCAAAGTTGGCAGCATGGATGGATTTAACAGAACATTTATAAAATGGGTCGTTCTGAAATAGAGCGGAGACCGTTTCTTGGAGGAGGATCTTTAAAAATGAGATTGGCACAGCAAGAGTTTATTGGCACCACTGGTAAAGATCTGTAAAAAAAAGTGTATAAATCAAGTCTGTCACTGCAGTGGGATAAAATGAAAGACCAATTTTTAAAATGGGTATATTACTCAGAAGGGTGGGGGGAAAAAATGACATATTTAGAAATAATTATTTCTGACAAAATCAGAGCTTCTACAATTACAGACTTTTTCTACAACAATTTTTCCAGTATGACGATAATTTGTCACGATTGAGCAAATATAGAACAGGAATTTATGAACCTGTTCTATGTCTCTCTCTAGTTGTCTTTTTTTCCATTTCACCATATAGATTTCCTATTTTTAAATCACCTGGATACATGATACAAGGCATAAAGTCCTGGATACATGATACAAGGCTGTTGTTTTGTCTTTTGATTTGGCCATATGTGATGTGTAGAATCCTAAAAGATCCACTTATATAATGCGACACTCTCCTATAAGGTTCTCACGGTCTTTTGAAGAGGAATGGGTTCACTGCATGAGCATCACAAACTCTCATGAATACCCAACACTGCTTTTCTACATATTTGTTCTCCGTTTCCAGTAAACCCAGCCTGAAAACATCAATCTGTTCCGTCTGACCAAAGTTTAAAGCTCCGGTGGAGTTAGGCAAACTCCAAATGTTTATGCTTCAGATGGGGAGACAGAAACAACTTCTTCTTGGCATGCTTCTTGGGCAGCTGGCTGGCATGTAAACAGTGGCTAATGGTTGTTATGGAGACTTGGTGACCTCAAGACACCTCTGGCTTTGCAGCGGTTCCCACAGAACGATTTCAACTCCCGAATCGTCCCAATCAGCCGAGAGCGTTTGCTACAAATGATGTGACTGGGTCTCCTTCCAAATGTCCTCAATTTAAATGTTGCTTTTTGATTATTTAAAGAATATATACGCTAAAACACTTTCATCTTCCCATCAGTTTTGACCAGGTTCCAACAGAACACTGATGTAAAAACATCGGTGTTACACAGATTCGTACCTTTTAATCCCCAGTGACACCTCCATTAAAACATCAGTGGTTGTAGCCATCAAGTTCCACTTTGGTCACTTCATGTTTTAAGGCAGGCTATACTCTAGAGTCTAGACAGCAACAACAATCTTCTGGTGATTTTATCATGTAGCCACTTTTCCTTCAAGTCTTTCTTTATTGTGCATCTTGAATCTACCACATTTTTTTATATAGAGTTCAATATGCATTAGCTGGAGCTATTTGGCTGCTTTTCTTTGAATCAGAAACAATTGGCTGGATTATTTTTTGGTATAGTTGGCATTGGCTTGGTTTCAACATAATCCCACTTCTCAAGTAGAGTGTGAACGCTGAACGCGATTTCCGAATCCCTGAAAATCTCTGTATCATTTTCCATTTCTATCAAGTTCAAGAAATCTTTTCTGCAGATCAATTGATAATTTATTCTTTTCAGAAAGGGCAGAAAAGTGAAAGCACATCCCATTATGTGATAATATAGTACATTAAAATGTTAATCATCTCAATACAGCCAGCATAAATTGTTGTCAAATGCTGATTGATAGTGTTTGCTGCTGCATTGCTTATGTATTTTTAGCAACTGTACTGCATGGCTTTCAATAGACTGATCACTGTTCTGAGGACAATTGATTACTTGAACGTCAGCATCCTTTACCATGCATTATGTATAATATGCACTTTGTAATATGCATGAGACCAGGGGAGGTAGTTCTCATATTAACCAAACAGTAAAGTGAACAAAGTACGTTTATCATTTCTTAACAAAGGATACAACAGCAAAAACAGGAGATGAAAATCTTGAAAAATATGTGCAGGCTTTTTGTGAAGTTGGCCAAATGGTGATTTGTATAAATCAGATAAATTGAATACACTCGACTCTGTAGGCCAAAAAGGAAAGTTCAGCTTTTCTCAAAGTCTTCTAACACAAAACCACAATTTTTCCTCAGTCCTCAATCTTTTTACAATCATTGGAAGGTCATTGTTTCTCTTTCACTGCTTTTCCCCGTTACACCCAAGGCTTTTTTCCCCTAATAAATTTTAATTTAAATGTTTTACTTTGCCTTTACACTGACATTCTTTAGCGTTATACAGTGACTTGCCATGCTTTGCTCTGAAATCATTTAACATCCTGCCCTTAACTACTTGACAAAAAAATATTCTGTGAAGCAGCAAGATTCTCTGACAAATCCTAAGGATTTTTTTACAGTGTGTGGAGCAGTCTGATGGTTAGTAGCAATTACTGCTGAAGACATTTATTGCATCAGTAAAAGCTCTGGGTTGTCAACACTCATTCCCTCCTAAAGGAAGGCTAACAGAAATGTGCACCTGGGATGGGAAGGATAAAACAGAGCAAGTGCTCAAGCTTTGGCAAATTAGAACAAGAATCTCATTGCATAATTTTTCCAGGGAAAACATAATGCTGCTTTATTACAGCTCATCTTTGTTTCTAATTTGGCAGTCACACTGTGCAACCACTCAAGCTCAGGACTAGAGATTTCTGTCACAAATAAAGATTTTGAAGAATGAAAGATTGCTTGACCGCTTTGCCTTTCTCAATCCAAAAATCTTCATGAAGAATGTTCCTTCTATCACTTACAATTCCGTGTTTTATTTAACAACTTGTTTGGATGCACCTTAGCATTGTAACAGGAGTTGACGTGAAGGTATTGTTCTTCCAAGGACACAAGCCAATTGTGCACAAAAATCTAAAACAGTTGCTCTGGTACGTTTGGAACAACTGGCAGGCTCACCAACATAACCCCACACAGGCACACAAATGTCCAAATAAACAGCATAAAGTTCACAACTGTAGACTACTAATGTCTGCCGTATCTTTTTGTTACGAATGTTTTGGTGTGAATTGTTTTACACTGCTGAAGTAAGTTAAAACAGGCAGCTAATTTGTAGTTAGCTGTACGCTACCACCACTCCAAGAAAACAGTTTTATTTCCAACAAGCTCATAATGATATTACATCTTTCTACAACAGGTGAGGGAGGATCAGGTTTTGCTTTCGTCAAATATTTATTGCTTAAGCCTCCCATCTTGCCATACTTGCACACCTACTGAAAACTGCATGTTACTCAGATTTAAATGTTTGGAAATTATCTGTTATAACAAGTCTTGTTACGTCTGTAAAGCATGTAGATCAGTTTTATGCTCTCTTATTCTGAATAGTGCATTTATATTTTTGAAAAGTGGTGCGTGATTTGATGCATTTTTTAGTGTGAGAATCCAGTCATGCTGTTTCTTATGTAGTCATACTCTTAATTTATTTCTATATTTACAGATCAATTGATACATTGGGAATGAAACTTTAAACCTCTATGAGATCTTCACAGACTTTTTTTACTGAGTTATTTACCAAGTAGGCCAAGTCATCCATTTCACTTTCAGTTTCAAGCCTTCAGCATCCCGAGTTAACCCTCATCAGTTCAGACGTAGTGTCCAGGCAGCATATTGTGTAGTGGTGTGGCTATTGTGTTACATAAATTGCATCTGGTAGCTTGTACAATAGTGTTTCTAAATAATTATTGGACAATCTGGCTTATCTGATGATTGATTTGTGTATTCTAAAATGATGCCAAAGTCTATTCTACCTATTCTACTGTCTTTTTGTATTGAAATGACAGTAGTATGTGTTCAGGAAAGCGTCGTTGATGTTAACCATTGCATTTTGTTAATCAATATGGAAAATTCTGCGTTAAATAATGCCACATCTTTGTTCCGATGACAATCTAATTTGAAAATGACTTTTATAGTTCATCTTTAAATTGGTCGACTTTCACATATATACGGAGCAGGTTACTTCCAGCTTCCCCATCTCTGCCGTCAGCCTAATTAAGTTAATGGGAAATGGAATTCTTCCCCTGATTAAATGAGGCCTGACTCCCCACCATCACCTCCTGATGAAGAGGTTATGCTGAGTGAGGCAGCTGACACATCCACACATATCTACACTGGAGAAAAAGTAAAAAAAAAAAAGCCGCTGTACAGATGTATCGACACACCCATAGAGCAAATGCAAAAATCAGTCAAACTAAAGACTTGCGCATGACAAGCATATTAAAGCTTCTGCACAGCTGGTAATGTGTTTCAACACAGACAGATCACCCCTAACGGCTCCTTGTATCCTCTCTCCCATTTCTAGTAATTAGGGCTTATTAAGTCATTAAAATGCTAACAGCGATTTCCCAGCTTACCTCAAGTACGTTAAAAATAATTAATAATCAAATGAAAAGTGAGTATGATTCTGAATCAGCCCTCGAAGAGGAAATAAAGGTGTGATTAAACAAGAGGGGGACATTACACAACTCTTTTCATTAATAAAACTTGCCACATTTCATGTTATACTCATTATATTCCTGAATAAATCAAACAGTAGGGGAAAAAGCTCTGAAGATTTCCTGAAAAGAGATTCAACACAAATTCCAGTGTGTTGCTGCAGAGGTCTTTTAAATCCTCTGCAGCACGATTGAAAAGACCAGATGTATAAATCTGACTCTATATTCACGTGCGTCTGCTCCAGGAGTATTTGCTGATTTGAAGCCAAAGGTGTTCACATTCACGGTGCAGAGTCGCATGCGCCAACGCGGACCGACACTGACAGATGTAACGCTGACGCAACAACAGCAAGCGTGACATGAGGTAATGGTGCAGTGAAAGGAGGAGAGGATGTGAGACGTGGTCATTCTGCCAGTTTTCTTCACAAATTGTGTCTGCTGGGAAAAGTGAGCTGTTGCAACAAATGGCAGAAGAGCACAACAACAACAACAAAAAACACAGGTGATCCAAAACAGATCAGGATTGAGCAACAAACAAATACTGAAGCATGAGAAGACAGAAATACAAAAGCAACAGAAAAAAAAGGGCAAAAAAAATATTTTATTGTTTTTTTAACTACTGCTTTTCTCAGCGCAACCAACTGCCCCTGTGAAGTCAACTAATTAGAAAGCAGAGTCGGTGTGTGTAATTTAAAATTCAGCCTCAATACAGCTGTTCTGTGAATGCCTGAGAGGTTTGTTCAGTTCAGGGATAAATGTCAGAAAGGGCTTCGGTGCTCAGTATCCTGAGCCGGCAACATCCCATGGAGGACTGTTTAATCCGTCATCCGAAAACGAAGAGTGTGGCACAGGAGCCGCAAGCCTGCCAAGACAAGGCCGTGCGCCTAAACCGAAAGGGCCAGGGGGGGCGCATCAGCTAAGAGGCTCACAGTAAGTCTTGATGAACTGCAGAGGTTTACAGCTCAGTTGGAAGAATATCTTCAGCTGCTCCAGAGTCACGTAATGCTAATTGGTAGGGCAGATAGGTAAGAGGAAATCCACCCGCAAAGTAAACCTACAAGAAATCTAATTTTTACTTTACCATAAATGACGTACTGGCATAAAACCAGGTGGAATACACCTCAATATTTTTATCTGGATTCAAATTGCAGTTCTGGTCACGCTAGCAAGACATAGAGAAAAGCCACGGAATATTTTCCCTTATTTAATAATTTACATCTTCCGAGCTTTATGGATCACACAAGTCCAATACTCCTTGCCTTGTAACTTTTGTAGAAGGTACTTGACATTGGTGCCATGCTATCAAGTTTGTCTGTCTGCAAACTCATGTAAACGTAGAGAATTTTTTAAAGCCACTGTTGTTGTAGGTCGTGCCAAACTATACCAACTTCCATCCGTTAAAATCAGCCCAATGCAGAGGCCAGATTAATACTCATACAAAAAAAAACTTCACCCATAAACTGTCATTAAGCCTTTAGGTACACCTTACACTGACTGCCGCCCTAAGCAGTTTGACACCTTAAGAGCTTTGGTCCAATTCTGGACTAATGTTCCCAAAGTAAACTGTTCTAAAATAAGGAAGGGTCTCCGGTACAAACCCACAGGTTAAGTTGAGGCGCGTATGCCGACTTTGTAATCAATATCTGAAGACAGGGGCAACATGATCTGCAGCTAAAATTGCCCGTGAGTTCCCCAAATGTTTTGACCATTCACAAAACTTCAGCGGTGGATCCTTGTCAAAATAGTTGCAACAAATCTTGTTTGTTGCAACTGATTAGATTTATCTGTAACATTTGAAATCCATCAGCCTCAAACATTCCTCTCTCTCCATCACAAAAAAACCCCTAAAAAAAAGCTACACTTCCTGTAGAAAGGAGGTCCTGACTTAGAGAGATATGGACAGTTTGCATAAAAAAAAAAAAAAAACATTGCCAAGCACTGTTGGGTAAAAATCAGTCCGACAGACTTTTTAAAAATTTTACACCACGTTTCTCTACAAGTGTTAAACCTCTCACATCATACAGACATCAGTCTAAATCAGTTCAGCTCCTATTTGCACTGCTTCCTAAAATTAAGAGAAATTAAGTTTGTTTACTTCTTTAAAATATGCGTGTCACATTCAATGTGCTCCTGTTCCAAAAGCTGCATGTATACTGGGATTAAGAGTGAGGAAAGCATACAGTTCGGCCACGTTGACATTGCATTGGTTTTCACTCAGAAAATACTATCTTATTTTATTTACTTCACATTCAAGGATCAAGTGACCACCTGGAGATGAAAAACCATACACTCTACACCAAAAGGTTGTGTAGAGTGTATGGTTTTTCTAATTTCTTGAGATTCGGCAACATCCTGGGCACCTCGATAATGGGCAGTGTTAATCTTGTGTAAAATTAAAGTAAGTGAAAGATTTTCTACCCTAGAAGATATTTATTTCAAAAATAATGTATAATAATAATTGTCATTTAATGGCTGGGACACTTACCATTGTCTTTTCTTTAAAAATATGCTGACGTCTCCTATTCTCTCTCAAAACCATTCTGTCTGGTATAATGGTGACTATCAAAGCTTTGTAGTCTGCAAAGTGTTTCAATTAAAACCTTAAATTATTCATCTGAGCTATGAACACAATACTTAAGACTATGAAAAGAAGATATAATGGTCATTCCAGACTTACAAATTGGATGTAAGGTTGTTCAAAGTCTTTTGAAAAACCAATTACGTACTGTTCATATTTCAAACTTGAACAAAGGCAGTGTTGAAATCTTGGTGTCATAACAGAGAACTGTTGAAGTCATGAAGTATTCATAGCTCAGTGTTGCAGAAAAGTTATCTCACATATATAAAAAAATCAGTGCTTGGTAATAAACTAAAACAAAATGACACAAAAACAAAATTAAACAGTATACGATATAATAATTTCTGATTCAAATGAAAGTGCACAATGAAACTAAATTATAAACACAGAGATGCTACTATCTGCACCGTTGACCTGTAAATATGCTAAATTGATCCATCAACAGCAATTATTACCACATATTTGCGCTTCCATATTTTTAAAATTGCATGCATATTAACTCTTCTCTTGGAAAAAAATGTAGATTGTCACAAGTAAAGAGGAAATTGGTGTATTGTCTCAAAGGTGGTTCTTTTTCTCACTTTCTAGGTCACTAGTGAAATGTAAGAATTAAATAACCGACCACTTTTAAATGCTTGCGGTCAAAAATCAAATCTCAGCGCCCACCATGTGAATGAATCGATACTTTCAAGCCGCAGTTTTGATAACTAAAGCAAGCAGGGCTGTGATAAATGCTGCAGGGAGACGGAGACTCTTTGGTTTCAATGTGAAAGTGGAAATGCCTGCGCAATAACAGAATATCAGTGACAGTTTTAATCTACTATTGTCTAAATGTTTAGCTGTTAACAGAAAAAAATATTGATTAGTTTATCAGATCTAGCTGTGGGCAAGACTTTCTTTTTTTTTCTTTCTTCGCATTACATTACTGCTGGGATTTAAACTTGTGTGGTGAGTTTTCAGAGACAGTAGCTCTGACAGTAGCTCACGTTTTGTTTCACCCTTCAGTCGGTTTGTCAGTGAGCTGCGTGTGATGGTTGAAGAAAACTTTTGCCCTCTGATCATAAAAGGAAAGTCAGAAGTTCGGGAGTTATTCCAGGCACAGAAAACAACTTAGCGATGACCTGGAAACCACTGGGGGTGGTGCAATTTCAAATCTCCAAGGCAACCATCTTCTGCTCTTTTTGAGATTTGACTGTCCTGGAATAAGACTGAGTCAGCCAGTTATTAGATGGTTTATTAGGTCAATAAAAAAAGATCAATTATATGATTAGCTAACTCGCCAATATCAGCTCGTCAAGCTTCTAGTGTCAGTTAATTTTTTATTACCATTTACAGATGAAGCTATATAATTTTGTTTATAACACTGGTTCACAAGGATTACAAGGATTTTGGAAATTCTATGTAGCATTTTAAAGATGAAATTCCTAATTAATTGTATTAAAATACATTATTTTGTTTAAGCCTTAAGGATTTTCAATGCAAGTCTTACTAGATATTGATTTTAGTTCAGTCACTGTAACTTCATCTGAGGGAGATCTTTTATGTTTATTTTTTGTTGTTTTACACCATTTTACACTGTACATTCATTAAGTATAAATGCTTGGCAAAAAAACATATATATAAAATCCCACTCGATTAGCTGGATCTAAAAAAACAAATGTGACGAATAATCAAAACATAACATGCAGGACTGTGATTCAAGCTGAAACTATTAACCAATAACTTTTAACCGTGTCCTGTGGAGAGCAGCCGTAGTGAAGCTGTTAGTCAATCAGCCATGTAACAGCTGCTGCGTCGAGCGTGAGCCATTCCAGCTGCGTTTCCTCTCACACAGATACACCAATGTTTTTCTCACACCTACTTACAGGCAGAAACAGAATCGCAGTACTAAAAAGCCCACTATATTTCAAAAACTTTGGTAAAGGTGAAATCTACAGCCGCCAGTCTCTGTAAATGCCATCTCTTTAATCGGAGCTGAACTGAAATGTAAGGAATGTTTTTATTACCTCTACAACTAAAACGACACGATTCAAGGTAAATTTAATTTTGTGATAATCATAAGGCTACATAGAAGCGAATGGCTGAAGCACAATGTTTATAGAGTTAGGGCACATATCTCTCATAAAACAGTACACATTGTAAAAGAAAGTATCACAAAAGTCATGTTTTGCAATGCAGTGACACCTAAAAGTGAGTTTTCGCTACCAGTTGACTAATCAAAGTTTGTCAATCAGATATACTCAATTTAAATGCCTGTTATTATCGTCTTGTTTATACACCAAATTTTGATTGTGCGGGTGCTTTTGTTTCTCACAGTTGATCAATAAATATGTATTGACATAGAAGTATTGCCTCATATGTATATATACAAGTTAGAAATACTCAAATTTATTTGGGTAATTAAATAAATCAGTGAGTATAATGATTTCAGAAAATCTTTTAAATATAACTATTTTATTGACTTTTAAAATAACTTAAAACTATGTACAATTAGACAATTTATACTCGGATACAGTGAACAGAGTTCCCCTAAATTAAACGTCTCACACCAATTGTATTTTTTAAATTGGAATAGTTTGTTGTGTTGATGTGGGGCGATGGGACAAAGCGGAGCTAGAGAATGAGAAGGGGCGTTCCTCTGGAGTCTCTCCTGCCTGCTGCTCTGTGTACAGTGCTCATTCATACCAGCCAAGCTTCCTCCAATCACAGATCTCCTGTCCTGCATGCACTGCCCCCCAGCTGCATGGGGCCTCCAAATGACCATGTCAAGGGCCAGATGCACTTGCAAGAGTCAACAAGGCTTGCAACAAAGCTAACATGGGAGTAACACAGCAGGTTCCGGATATAAACATCCAAATTCATGGTTATCCTACGGTAAGGAACCGGCAACACCAGTTTTTGAGGTCGAAGCTGTTGTTAGACCAACTGGTGTGAAAATGGACGACGACAATGTGAATTTAAAGAAAAAGCAACACATGCGCTGGGCACTTGCAACAACTCGTTTTAATCTCATTGCTCCTTTCTGAAAGATGAAGCTGAAGCATATCCATATAACGCTTCAAGGTCACAGATTTCACACAAGATCAGGATGAGGCATAAAACTGCATAAGTCATTTGACATCATGTACTGTAGTGAGGCTCTGATCAAGCTTAACATCTGCTCACAGCAGGATTCTCGCAAGATATTTCCCATCAGAAAGCTGTAGTATGGTCTTTGAATAGTATGCTGCATGTAAATGAGGACCATTTGCATACTCATTACGAATGCACAAATATTTGAGGAGATCCATAAAACGTACTTTTTGTGGTCCTGTTGCGCAGGACAATATTAGCGGGCTACAAGTGAAAGAACAGCTCAACAGGAAGTGTCAGAGAACTGCCTCTTCACACAGAATACACATCGGTAAAACCTCGACAAATAACCCACTTCTGCCCCTCCTGCATGGCCTCCTACAGAGCAACTCTGCTCTCAAGAGGCCGAGCAAACAGCAAGGAGAAACTGAGAGCCGGTGACCTGCGGTTCGATTAGCAAGTGAATATTACCAGGGCTGCTAAGACTTTCATAAGAACATGCTGCACCCTGCCTTTCAGACACAGACTGCTTGAATGGACTCGAACTGGATTAAACCTCAACAGAAAATGGATGGACGGATGGATACAAAGGAGGGGAGCTTACGGATGTGACACGGCGAACCTGTATCCTGAAGCCAGAGGAATTTCTGTACAGCCTTTAACCTAAAGTACTGCTCACTAAATGCTTGACTCAGAACACGCCAGAAAGCTGCAAACCTAATGTAATGAAGTAAGATGGCGCTGTAAATCAATCGTAGCTGAAAACTTCTCCAAACATCCAACAGGTCCTTACTGAGTTGTCACCCTCACAGCTTCAATTATTTGCCAGATTCACCTGTTGAATTTCTGCTATCATGTCCCGAGTCCTTTATAGGATACAATTCCCATTTTATTTTCCTTATGTTTGCATTTACTTCAATAAGTCAATGATTGTTTATAACCCTGGCTACTTTGGTCCTCCACAACCGTAATGTGACTCATTGCATGGCATGTTACATAGTGCAAGTTTCAACTCCCGCCACATTGAACAGTGAGCCACAAGCCTGCCACAAAATTATGTTGTAAAGTCTGACAGAGATATTATTATAATAAAATGATGGTTATTAATCTGGTTATTCAACTTTAAAAAGATCAGTCTAGATTATAGTTTTACACTTAACTTGTATATCTTGTACGAGAACAGTTTATTGTCAACTCTAGACATAGTTCACTTAAAACCTCAACAGTTGCTTTAAACTATGCTCCTATGTTTTTTTAAAGACTCTGCCTTGGTGTTGACATAAAATCAGACAATTACATATTTTTATTCTTGTTTTTGGGGAGATAAAACTTTGTTAAGACCAATTGTACCAATAGGGTCCTAATGGACATGTTATGAGCAAAAACTATGTCCAGACATTGGTCATTAGGTCCAAGGTAGTGAAGGAGAAGACAAGAGGAAAACATTGGGATACTCTGCTACATCTATCTCTAGGATCCACTGACCCCAAATTAGTGTAACCCCGTTTGGCTAAACTAACTTCAGTGAGATGCTTCTTGAAGCCATCTACCACTCTCTGAAATTGCTCTGAAGAAAATTGTCACACTCCTTATGTTCAACTGTGTGATTATTTTAGAAGTCAGTGCTAGTTGCAGCTTGAAGTCTTTTTTCAGGGTGAGTTTGTTTGGATGAACAGTCTTCTATACCGCTGTCGACAGTGAAATGAGTGATTAATTTCAAATGCTTTTTTAAGGGGTTAAAAAATGTGATCCCCTGATTGAAAAACAAAAAGTCATTAGAGGGTCTCTAGGGATGGATTGGTACACTCCTGCTTTTTAAGGATATTTTACTGATGCACACCTTTTGTGCTACAGCTGTGTGTGATGTTAGGCATTTTAAGTGGGTGAGGTTGTTGTAACACCAAAAAAATTTAACATTTTAAGTTTTATAAAATTTTACTGTAAAACTAAAAAATAATTTTTCTCCAGATTGTATTGCTTATTTTATGACTTGAACTTTCTGAATCCTTAGTATTGATACATCCATGACCAAATACACGTGACCAGAACTCTCTGGTTTTTCTTATGAACTGATGGATGTTCACCATGAACACATCGATGCATTGTGATGTTTACAGAAATAAAACTGGCAAACTGAGCCATATGCTCAGACATTTCACAGCCACCGTCACCAACAACTGAATAAAAACATGCACTAACCTTCACCATCACACTGACTACTTAAAGCTGTAATTGCTACAGCACAAGGTGCCTTTAAAAAAAAAATCAACATATTCGTTCCACAAATATAACTTAACCCAGGGCACCTTTAAATATGCGTCCTAAATTAGCATCGGCTCTCTGGGGAATGGACCAAGATACAGTCACAAATCACAGCTAACACACTCAAGCTCCGAGACAAGCAAGGAGGAACACTGGGAACATTACATTACCAAACCAAATGCATACACACGCACACAGACACACACATACACACATACACAAACAAACAGAAGCTTAATTTGCCATGTTCCATTAGCTGTTCTCTAAACACCCTGTTCTGTTGTTAAAAGTCTCAAGATATCAGCATGTGTGTCAGAAATGTAAGAGATCAAAATTTCTCAACAACAGTATTGATACATGCTTCGATTTTTTATTATTTTAATAGATTACAGCTGAAAGGAAATCAAAAATGAATAAACTTATTTGATGAGGAGGAGAAGCAAATGTGAAAGGATTATCTTTTTTTATGCTTTTATTTTAAAATGAACCATTTTCGAGAGAATAACGTCTCCCTCCAGTGAGTGTTTGAATTTACATCAGAACTGCCATGAAAGTCCTTCCACAGGCATTTTGCATCTGTTTACAATGAAAATGTTTAGTACTTAAATCACCCCAGGGCTTACATCTGCCTGCCAAGGTTTTTTCAGCAACAATTTTAGAAATTGACAAGTGCAGAGTTTGAGAGAAAACAAAAATGACAGCTTTTTGAGAGACAATGAAACAAATGAATCCCTTAGGTTGCGGAGGGTCAGCAGAAGTTCTAAAACATCTAACTAGTATTCCTGTGTCAAGTACACAAACAGCTCAAACTAATCTTAAATATAGCTTCTCTGGAAAAACAAACTTAACATACTCAGAGCAAAACCTTTTCAGTTGATTTGAACAAAATTTATAAAACAAACTTTGAAGCTTCTTTAAAATCTTAAGTCCAAGACCTGCTTCAGACTAATTCAACAATCTCCTATTGTCTTATGGATCTCTAACAACATTCAATCAGTGCTGCATCGTGGCAAATATAGAGGACCTAATTCATGTGTTACGAAAAACATTAAGCTAACAAGGTTGCCTGTCTAGATGTTCCCTCGTCAGTATATCATAGTGCTTTTGATTCTATTCTATTTGCAAAAGGACGTTTTGTCACCTTCCACAGTATTTCCTGAAATGACTTTGAGGCTTTGGCACCTCCACCATCTGTTTCAACCTTTCTGTGGGGGAGCAAACACCAACCAGACTTTTAATATCTTCTCTACATAATTTAGCTCATCACTGACCATGACATATTTCAGTAATTTTGATCTAAAATATCACAGTGCAAGTAAAAGCATAAGAAATATATATATTTTTCTTTGCAATCAAACCCCAGTCTTGCAACCTGAATCGGTACTAATTATGGTTCTGTAATTATTGCCCTGAAAGTTGAATACATCATCATTCATTTTAGATGCTTAGTGAGATACTTGTGGTTGCAGGTAGAGCAGTAGTTTCTGAAATAAAAGAACATTTCACTGATATTCTGACTTACTAAATATGACTAAATTATCTTGCAGAAATGTTTAAATGTTAAATGTACTGTTGCCTCCAGACTCTAGAAATATATTTAACATAAAGGATATGTGTATCTTGTCAGAAGTTGGTATTAGCAATTACAAAACAACAAGGAAATATCCATAAATGAGATTTTTAAAGATATAATTACAGTGCCAATTTAAAAGTTGTATAGGAAATACTTTAAAGATTAAGTTACAGACTAAATGAGCTGCAATAAAAAATGTGAAATGAGTGGGTATGTAAAATGGGTCTTCTCTGACATATTGTCAACCCCAAAATGCCTCCCTACCCTTTAGTACAACTTTACTGCCATGTGCTTTAAGTTAGAAAATGGGACTTTGAACACAGCATGGCTGTATAATAAATTTTCTGTCTCAAAAACACTTTCTACCCATTTCTGTCAAGGTGGCTAAGATTTTTATTGTCTATATTTTATTGCTGGCTTTACAAAAATATTTAGCACATACTTTCCAGAAGGGTTAATTACTCAAACCTGGAGGATATATTTCTTCTAGGTACTTACTATTTTAATTATATTTACAGCCACCCTACTACACTCTCAAAATGAGAAATTCATAATTAAAGTTATGATATAGAAATGTGAATTTTAGGGTGACACAATGTCTTATTTTAAAATGTAGTACTCTATTAATCATTTTTCCCCTCTACAAGTTCAAAGTGTTCTTGTGATTGTTTCAGTTTTATATCATCACCTGTGACGCTCCACAGAGACCCCATTAAAGAAATCGTAGTAAGCGTTTTACTGCGACACCGCCAAAAGATTTATGAAGTACCTATTTGAAGGTTCAAGTTTCCACTTCAGTCACCAGAGTCTGATCAAAGGTGTGCAGGAAACATTTGTATCATGACAAATGGCCCTGATAGAGAACTATTACTTTGATAATCACCTAAAACCTTAAAGTTGAGTGTGCAGCATTCACATTCTCTGACTGTTCAAGCATTCCACATGTAATATTTTTTTCCCCCATCTGGTCAATGTCACATTAGAATCACCACTTTAGCTTGTGAAATGTGTTAAGCATAAATTGTACTACATAAACTGAAGCAAACGGATCTAAAGGCTTCTGTGCAGGAATATCAGAATTAAGCTTGAATGCACAGAGAAACTTGTAATAGCTGATTTCAGTTTTTGACCATTTTTTTTCTACACTTCAGCGACTGGGACTAATAAATGACAAGTAATAAATGGTTCTTTGATCTAGATAGCAGGTTTTTGATGATCAAATACATTATTTTAAATATTACACTGCTTTGTGCTACATGCAAGCCACTTGCAAATAAATGAAATCCTAACACTTGAAATGCCCTGAGAAAATGCTTATACTCCCCATTTAATGTCACCAAATATACCTTAATATGCACACATAAGAGACTCCCTTAGCATTACAGGAGAAGATAAAATCATCTGCAGTTCCTTATGTCCTGCTGTCAATCAGTGCCAAGTAAAAATGAATGATGCTCCTGGATTGGTTGCTATAATGCAAACATCAACCAGTAGCGTCTCATGTAGAATTCTGGCTGGGTGTTTAAAGTGTTCCAAACCTACATGGTAACTTATAATCAGCTTGCTTGTAAAGCAGCTGACTGCAGGCTAGTCCCCCTTCTACTCAGCTTAAAAACCAAGTAATTTGCTTTTTTATTTTTGTTACTTAATGAAGGGCAGAAGAACAAACAGGGAACCTTTTCTGTACAAGGAGCCCTTACTACTAGATGAAGTGAAATTATGTAATGATTTTATGACTACATTCAAGCCATATTCACCCAGTCACACACCAAGTGTCTTGTTCATGGAGAGGTCAGCATTTCCAGGGGAGGAAGCTGGAATTAAACCCACAACTGTCATTTTAAAATGACTGCTCTTCCCATTGACGCAGTCAGTCAACGCAGGATGGTTAGAAATACTAGTTAATTGACATTATGTTTGTTCTACTCTATAACTTTGCTTCAGGTTGTGTATCAAAATCAAAGTAGCAATAAATCAAGGTGATTTCTAAGAATATAGTCAGAGGAATTAATATTATTTTTGCAGCAGTAGGAATTATTGTTGCTTTTGTGAGAAATAAAGACAATCGGTTTATGTCAGTTTTGTTTAAAACATTAAATTGCTAAATACAGTAATGTGTATTTTTACTACATGTTATCGTACCGTGAGAATGTCAATCCAGCAAAAGCCCATTAGAGAATGATTCAGAATTAAAACAGTGAAGTCATTATGTCTAATTTGTATCTGAGAAAAGCTTGTCACTGAAATTTTGCTAGAACTTCAGATAATGATGTCAACACATTAGGTCTTGCAGTCTTAAAAAAAAACAGTACCACTCCTGAATAACTACTGGTTTCTAATCTATGAGGCAAACTAATTGACATGTTGCAGTCAATGTCCTGTCTAGAACTCATACATGCTCTGTTTGGTTAGTCTAAGAGGAAAACGCAGCTTGACGAATGCACCATGACAAGACCAGTGGAAGAGATGAATGCACATTTAAGTTTCATCGAGGCATATCACACTCTGCTGGTTCTGTGGAATTGTACCGGGGAGAGGATGGGTGGATTGCCAAAGTGGGAGTTGGGGGTTTTAAGCTGGACAAAGCAGAAACACATTTTAAAAAAAAAACCTAGTTAGCGCACAGGGATAAGAGAAATGTGAGTTTTTAAAAGTCATTCAGTCATGCCAGATAAAAATGGTGTGTTTTTCAGGTCAGTGTTCAGTCACTACCTGTGACTCACTATTCTGAAAATCCAATTCAGTTTTACATAAACCATTGCATAACTGTAGATAATTATCTTTTTTAATAGATGCAAAAATGCTTGACTAAACACAGGGAAAACAAAGAGCCGTCTAGACTTTTGTTAAATTCATTTGCTTGTGTTGTGTTAAGTGTAGCGCACATATTTCCGTTTGATTCTTGGAGTGAACAGATACACATTCTTTGTGCATGTAGGAATAGCCCTTGACCTCAATTTGCCCGGCACCCATTAGGGCATCCCTCACTGTGCCCACTGCTTACCAGCCTGTATTCCCACAGCCACTTCCACTCAACACTCCAGTTTAGGAGGTCAGTGAAATGTACTCAAAGGTCTGCAACAAAATTAAGGTCACTGGTAATAATCAATTAAGAAGTCTCCCTGTTTTTCAAAATCTATTGAGTCTGCAAAATGGTCAATGGGGTGGACAAAAATGGTAAGAAAATTATCCGGTTGTATAAAGCAAAACTTTGTAATAATTTTCATTTATGAAAAACATTATAAAGTATATTAAAACTTCTAAAATGTCAAAGGTCAATTGATGACAAGAACACCCAGGCAAAGTTCCCTCTCCCAACACAAATTAGTACAAAATTTTAGGTGTGTAAATTTTTGCAGTTATCAGAATATTGATTTTTTAAAAATCAAATATCACTATTTTTAGTAGTAGCACTAATAGTGGAAGCATTGTTACATTTTCATTTCATCAGTAACATATATTTTTTGTCAGTGTCACATTATCTCTGCAATTAATTACAGTGTGCCCACCTGTACCTAAAAAGCTGAGTTCCAAATAATAAAAATTTACACAAGTTCAGAGGACTTCAAACATTTATTCCAACAATCATTGTCTGAACAATCACTGATAATTGCTTTTGGATTGTCCAGAGGCTCTTTTCTTTGGATTTGGATTGGATTCAGAAAAAACGTTTCTGAAGACTCAAAGACATAGCTGAAACAAGTGAAAAATATGAAAATGGTGTCTCGCAGAGCTTCACTCAAATTTAATAAGCTTGGCATAGCATAAGAGGGTAAATGATTACAATAGTATCCCAGGGTGATCAGTCCTGATTGACACGGTTGGCTTCCAGAGTTTTCATTTCAGAAAACCGCTCTTGACTGAGACTTGCACTCGAACTACAGCAAACATAAACAACCAATCAAAAGTCAACTTCAGGTGAAGAAAATAGTGGGCCTCCGAAGCATACAAAATACTGACGGGACTACATATCCCATCTAGCCTGGGAACAACTCAGAAATCCCTTGAATGGGTTTGAGAATTTCACTGGGGAAAGAAAAATCTGGGTTTCCCTCCTGGACCTACAACCCAATTTCAGATAAGGAGAACACAGTAGATGTATGAATGAACCACCTGCTAACAGTTGCTATAGAAATGAATGGTATTTTAAACGCACAGTAAATACATTTTACGCTCTGTTTTGATGCAATGAACACTCATCACTGGACTGTAAGATGATAAATTATGGAATAATCAACTCAACCTTTATTCCTCTGTTTTATCTGTCTTATTTATGAATCCAACACAGTTGCATGTGGCTTTAAACAGAATATTCCAAAGAAATAATGCTGAATACCAGATAATTTTAGTATACTAGCTTTCTATTTATCTAACAGTAAAATCCAGCTTGTTAGCTAAAGTATGCATGAGATAAGAAGGATCATTTCATTACCAAGAATTCAGCTAATGTTAAGCTACTGAATACAAGCATTATTCAGTTGATCAGAAGCTAAACATTTCAAAGAATTAAAGCATAGACATTGAGCAAACCATACGCATTTCTGTAGACTTATTTGATGAAATCACAATAGACCACCTACATACTAGATTTCTGGTTCTAGGTGTGATGGTCTCCATTGTGGGATCAACTCATGTAAAGAGGATGTCAATGGGGG
Organism: Micropoecilia bifurca; assembly: GCA_903067075.1. Lineage (NCBI taxonomy): Eukaryota > Metazoa > Chordata > Actinopteri > Cyprinodontiformes > Poeciliidae > Micropoecilia > Micropoecilia bifurca. Next base: position 30,518 of record CAEGAF010120126.1, read on the forward strand.
GGGGCAGAGGGGGATTTTATTTCAACTTACTTGGGGTCTGTAGTGCGTAGTTATCTATGCACTACATCATAAAAAACATTTAATTTTAAAACAGCAGCAAAACTTGCAGTATGTAGTGGAACGTAGACACTTTTTTAAGACACATAAAGCCCCATATGTATGGACCCATAAACTATACATTTTATCCAACCATCTGACACTATAAGTAAGCAAATCAGGTTTAGATATCTACCTGTCTGTCTCTGAGTACTTCATCTATTCAGACATGCAGAATTCCTAGTAAAGATTAGTTTCATGCCCTTGAAACCATTATACATATAAAATAGGATGTGCTGTAAAAAGTTGTCTTCCATCAACCTGTGAGACTACCACTCTTCTGTCCAACTTCATGCTTAATAGGTTATTAACAGCTTCTTGTTTGAAAGGTTTTTTTTTCAGCCATTTAATTACAGATCTAGAAGTTTCCAATCTGATGCAAACTTTAGTTTTCCATCTGAAATGGCAGTGGACTGATATTTGAAAAGCCTTACATGAATTTACCAGCTAAATTGTGAATGGAGGGCAAGTTGGGAGAAAAAGGAACATGCCAGGTCTAAAATAAAGTAACTGAGCTCATGAATGTCTCTTTGCTCCGCATAGACCCCATAATTATTAATACTGTGTGTCCTCTAGACGCTATAACTTAACAAGATTAGATTACATTGACAGTTAACACATGCTGACTTGCTAAACAAGGGGTTTTCTGTCTGTTAAGTCCTGTCATCTGATTGTTTTATGTAGAAATTAGTCAATCATTGAAACACACCAGAGACACTGTAACTGTATCACTGCTGTAAATGACATTTAAAAGAGTTCAAGCACTCAAGATTAAGACTTTTTGTATTTTAATCTGTTTCATCTATTATCTGATCAAACATTTTTCGCAAAATCGAATTATTATTTTCTTGAATTCATTAGAATTACAGACATTTGAATGTCTGTAATTGTTTCCCAAAAGCTTTTGTTGCTTTTGGGAAACAATTTTGCTGTTAATGTATCTCTAAATCTGCTTCTTTGACAGGTTAGTGAATTTGTAAACATCATAGTATGCAGGTCTGTCCCAATAGGAAAAACTTTGGGTTAATCATATATAAACCCCAGTTTACTGAACTCCATGCCTGTAAACAATGTAGTTCTTTTTAACTCAGGAAACTGAGTGATTTTTACTCAGTGATTTTTCACTGAGTGATTTTTACAGTATATTGCTCGTACTGGCAAACAGTTCTACAGTCAAATTCTAATTAAATTTAAATTAATTATTCTATAGCTCACTTATTAAATTGGAATAAACATTAAATAAATGTTACACCGTTATTCTAACTGGAATAATCAAGGAGCAGACATTATTTCTGCAGGAGTAGAGAACTAAACTGTTGCGTTTATGTCTTAAATAAAAGCAAATCATGATATATATATTCATCGTTTTTTTTTATCATTTGCAGACCTTTTGTGTTTTTTTCTGCCGTGGATTAAAAAGACATAATCTGCTTTTTTTCTTCTTCTTTGGGGGCGTCGGGGGAGATGGTGGACAGAAAGCCAGAACTTCACTTGTCTTCACACTGAGCCACCAAACTTTGCCTGTTCAGCTCAATGCGTGTGTTCAGCTCAGCCCCAGTGTTTTAACATTCGGGTCTTCTGCAAACTTGACCAAACCTGAGTCCTACGGGTTGCTGGGAGGCAACCGAAGCACCGACACAACCCCGGATCTCATAAACAAGCACAGAGGCCATGTGAGGTGAAGGCGGAATACTGAGGAGACGCAGCAAGGCGCAAGGTGCAAATTTCCCCCCAGCAGCTCCGTCCTGTCTGTTTGGAAGCCGACTTTGGTGCCGACTTCACTTCTATGTAATCTGAGCGGCCAGTTCACCCCGCCGAAACAAACACGCATGCAAACAACCCCCCCTCACCCCTCATGATTACAAAAAAAAAGGACCCTTACCTTGCTTGGTTGGAGCCCAATACAGCGAAAAAAGACAGAACAGCCAAATGATATTCTCAACCGCCATGTACAGCCTTTGATTTCCACCAGCCGGGTAGAAAGCGCGCGCCTGTATACGATCACATACACCGTATATTTTCAAGCCCTCACGGCGACATGCACACGCCGGAACCCGTTATTGTCCACGGCGGTGCGTAACGGAGGCTCTGTGGAGGTTCGGGTCTCTGTCGGGCAGCGGTCCCGGGGCTTTCCGCGCAGAACCACCGCATTAGTCGGGGCAGAGCTATCGTGTCTCTCGGCGCTTCAACGCCATGTTGCGAGCGAATGTTAAGCGCGCGTGTGTGCGCGCGCGCATGTGTGTGTCTGCTGCTTTTCTATCGTCACACCACACTCATACATACACGCTTGGCCGCACACGTGCACACGTATTCTCTCACGCACGCGCCCGTTTACCAGACAGTGGCTGGCTGGTAGTTCGCTGGAGTCCAGAGAAGCTGTTGGTGACACAAACACGCACACACACGCACACACACACACACACACACACACACACACACACACACACACACACACACGCCTTTCTCTTTTTGTTGGACTCCATGCCTCGCTCTCGCCCTTAGGGGGACCCGTTCGTAGCAGACACGCTGCCGGCTAGAAATGCACTTGGAAATTTGTTTCAACAAATGCATCTCAGGCACATGGCTGCCCGCACTGGGGGTGATAGGAAGGGGGGTCATCTAGTACAAGGATTCTGCATGTGTTGGACCAAAATAAAGAGTCGAGAACGGTCCGGATGGGTGTCTGTGAAGACTACTAATGCGTTGCCCCCCCCAAAAGAACCCAGTGTAGTGGGATGTACGGTAGAGATGTTTAGGAGCTCTGAACAAGAAGCTGCACAAAACGTGAGAGACATTTATTTGGATAACCACACATTCATTCTTAAAAGCTTTTTTTGTAGCATTGTTGTGTGAAAGCATGCACCTTTGTTAGTAAAGGAGATAAGGGTTTTAAGTAAAAGGGGGGAGGGGGAGAGCAGGAGGGGCTCATGTGGTCCCTGAGTTTTTTTTTTGTTTTTTTTTTAAAGAGGTGGGCTGGTGAAGGGGAGGGCTTCTTCTGCATCACGATCAATCAACCAGCTGCTGCCCCCACCACTGCTCCATGTGCCGAGGGACCCACTGACTTTTGCATGTAAACACATAGCAGGAGCCAGCTGGAGCCGAGCCTACCCAGTGCAGACAAAGACTCGCCTCCTGCAGCGCCCTCAGCATCACTGATAGCAGAACCATCACCAACACTCACCAGCACTCGCACCCAGGATGAACACAGAGCTGCACTGAAGTTCCAGACCATATGACAAGACATTCCAGCGGAAATAACTCCCTGAGATAAAAAGAAAGCCTTGTGCTGATTTCTTTTTTAATTCCACAACTTTAACATGTCCTGTTAAATAAGTGTTGTTTTACTATTTTGGCTATAAATTCTTATGTTGCCTGACACAAAATGAAACAGTGAAACAAAACCAGCTTGAGATGAAATTGTTCCTTCTGGTAATAACATATCATGTAACCAGATTTCCCCCCTCGCTGTATTCACTGATGCAGGATTGATTGGTGCTGATGAAATGGGATGGATGCTCCCAGCTCCCAGGTGTCTGATTAAAAACAAATGTCTCGGGTGTTGGATCATGAGATTGAGCCAGATAGAATTACTGTGTCCTCTGCAATTGTTGTTCGGCTCTAATTTTACTGTTTATCCTTCTTCCTCTGCTGGTGGAAAACACTGAATCTAAAATCTTGACTGTTTTCCTCCTCCTGATAAGGGTGGATGGATAGATTCAAGTTCAGTATGCAATTTGCACCTATGCAGAGGAGGAGATTTTTTTTTACTGCAGCACTAACAGCAAAGCCAAACACAAGAAGAAAGCTTGTTTGTTTCTGAAAGCGAATATGCAGCAGCAACATTTAAAGCTCTATCCTTAATTTGTTCCCCCAGGTGTCCTCGCTTACAGTGCTTTGAAACTTTTGTGCACATTTTGTCACTCGCTAACCACAAACCTCAAGGTGCAACTTACTGGGGATTGAATATGACAGACTAAGACAAAGTAGCACATAATTGCAAACAACTCAGGTCGGACAATCTGTCAACATGACTCCACTTAGTGGTGCACACCACAAACCTGCCCTTTCAAGACAAGTGATAATCATTGTTGAAAGCAAGGCAAGTATTTTTGAATGAAAGGGACAAAATAAAACAAAGTGGAAGGGTTTAGAGTGCACACAGTAAGCTGTTGATGCTAGAAAGGGTTAACCCAGCACCATCAGTCAGAGTTGATGAGAAGATTGATGGAGTTATGCAGAATTGTGCAAAGAAACCTGTGTAACTTTAACAAGAATTGAAGCTGGAAGCTCGCCTTCTATCAAGACAGTAACCCTAAGTGTAATCACTGCAGCTACATTTGTCAAAGCATATCAATGTGCTAAAATTGTCCAGGCAAACTACATATACACATCCAACTGAAAGATTTATAGATAAAACATCACTGCTCACAGATGATGCCCATCCAATTTGACCTAGCATAAATTATTCTGCAAAAGATGACTGGCATAATGTTCAACTTCTGGACGTAGAGACAAACCCCAAAAGATTTGTTGATGTGTTATGCAGCCACAACAGCGCATTCTGTCATGTTGGTGTCGAGTCTTCTAACCCACATGCAGAAACACTCCAGAGACGGGAAATACAATGATGGGGTTTATTTACAGTGAACACAAATAAAGATAAATGAATCCTGGGTTCACTTGGCGGATCTCCTGGCAACTGCTCCGGGGAAGTGTCGGTTCCGGGAGGGGACCTAGACAGCTAGAGGCTGGTCAGTGGTTGAGGGTTCGATCGGCGGCGGAGGACGGACAGGTAAGACTCCAGGCGGGGAGGAATCTGTCTCGCGGGAGACTGCAGGTTTCAAAGTTCAGATCGGGCAGCTGAAACACAGACACAAGAGAGGTCAAGATCAGAGAATTGCTCGAGGCAGGAGTGTTCTAGGTTGGCCTGTACCATTACTGGCTAACACTCTGGCAGAGAAGTGTCAGCATCCTCCTCCACTTATACGCCTCCGAACGAGTAGATTGCAC
>CAEGAF010120133.1:0-14635 GCA_903067075.1 Micropoecilia bifurca
ATATGTTGTCCTCATGCATGCAGAGCCACAGAGTCGTCTTTGGTTTGGTTGATCCCATGTTTCCAGCATTGGACTCCTCCAGAATGTCCCTTCAGAATTTGATAAGTAGATTCAGCAGTCACCTGTAGGTTAGATAACGAGTTATTTGCCATGAAACTTTGCAAGGGAGGCAAACTAAGCTTTGAACTACTGAATTATCAGGTTGCATAATATTTTCAGAATACTTGGCAGCACTTTTTATTGTTTTTATTTTTTTAAGTTATGAGTCATGCATATTAGAAGAACAAAATTTAAGCGTACCATTTTGGGCAAAAATAACAATAATAAAAATAATAATAAAAAAAAAAGTCTCCAGATGTTAGTGAGATGTAGACATGGACCAGGCTCCCTCCATCCTCCACACGGAGAAGGCATAGCTCAGCCTCTCGTGAGCCACATAGCTGCAGCTTGACATCTTGGAGTCCAGCTCGTCGCTCTGCAACACCTGGCAGAGGAAGTCGATGTACCTGGCAGCGAGTTTCAAGGTCTGTATTTTGCTCAGTTTGTCCGAGGGCAGCGTGGGGATGATCTTCCGCAGGGCCGCGAACGCCTCGTTTAGGGACTGGGTCCTCTGTCGCTCCCGGACGTTGGCCATCACCCGCTGAGTCTGGAGCTCCTCAAAGGACTGCGGGCTGCTGCTGCCGGACTTCTTCCCTCTTTTCCCCGGTGTCGGGCTGTCCGAGTCGTCCCCGCTTTTCCTGCTCGTCCTCCGCTTCCTCCCGCCGCCTCTCTTCGGCTGGCTGTCCGGCTCCCCCTCGCTGTTGCTCAGGCTGTCCACTGGAGAGACGGGGGAGCTTCCCGACTCTTCCCCCAGATTTTCCTCAGACATCTCCCACCTGAGAAGACGTAGGGCCAGAGAGGGGTCCGAGAATTCACTCCCCTCTCATGAGAAGTCTGGGAGATGGTCCACCTGAAGATCCACCGCAAAACAATCCATAAATAGGTTCCTTGGAGGAAAAAAAAAAACTCCTCTTCTGTTAGTTGAGAAATTTAAGAACTTCTTATAGGCTACATGTAGTAAACTTTTTTGTTGTTTGGGCGAACATGATTGGCTGAGAAGTTGAAATACGCGAATTGAGGGGCGGGAACGTCCGAGAAACTGTTTGAGAAGCTCTGCACAAAGCTCAAGTTTCTTTGTTAAACTTTTTAAGAAAAGCATCTTACATTTGAATGTGGCAAAAATACAAATTTAGAAGGAAAAAAAATTTAATTGACAAAATGAATCTTGTATGTTTGATGAGTTCATTCCACACAACATGATGTGTTTCAAGCCTTTATTTAGCTTCTTTTAGATGAATTATAGATTACAGCTAATGGAAATCAAACCAGAGGAGTAAACATACAAAGATTATAGTATGTGTTGTGCAATCGTGGTGAAGACTGCTGGACAGCTGTCCAGCAGATGGTCACTGACATCCTATGGGTAAACAGCAAAAGGGCATTACTGGCAAAGCTGGACATACACACATTGCATAGATATTTGTGGAAAGTTGAGTGGAAGGAAAAAGTGTAGTAAAAAAAGGATGGGCAAGCAATAGGGATAACTGCAGAGCTACTGGAAATGCACAGTTGGTCAGATTTTTTGTATGAATAAATGGATCCATGCAGTGTGGCAGGGAGGTGTGGCACAGCTGAGATGTTGATGATGCCTTTCTTTTTTTATCATCTTATCTTGACAATAGCCTACCCAATAGATTATCCATGAAGTTATCTTAGCAAGTTTGCTGAAGAATCAAATACCGTAATGCCATGGTTACATATTCATGTTCTGACACTTTTTTCAGTGACCACTCTTTGTTGTTTCTGATTCAGGAGCAGCTTAACACAAGAAACATAACCAATTTAACCCGTTTTACCTTTTAAACGATAGGGGATGCATTCAAGGACACAGGGTGGAGGGAAAAAGGAAATCGATATTTTCCTGGCACAGGAAAAGGCATGGGCTAGTAGTAAAAGTAGTAGTAGTAGTAGTAGTAGTAGTAGTAGTAGTAGTAGTAGTAGTAGTAGTAGTAGTAGTAGCAGTAGGAGTCTCATAGTAGTTGTCTGTTTTGGATAAGTCTGTGTGTGCTGACCCTTTAAGCCCTGAATCCAGCTCCAGCCCAGATCTCCTCAAGTCCCTTAAATTATGTTTGATTCACAATCATCTGAAAGCTTTATTTATTCCTGTTGCTTGTGGGCATTTTTCCAGCACACTTTTTCCTTTCACTCAGTTTTCTATTGGCCTGCTTGCACACAGTAATTTGCTAACAGCAAGCTTCTTTACCAATTACCTTTTGTGGCTTGTCCCCCTTGTGGAGATTGTCAGTGACTGTTCATTTGGAATTTTCATTAGCTATGGTTCATAATAGTCTAAATTTGCAGAAATAAAAGTTAGACTGTCTAATATTTTTGTGCAATATTGTAATCACACATTTCAGGGTTAAAGTAATTTTAACCAGAATGGTCTGCAAACATTTTTACACCCTCTAGAAAAATTTCAGATTTTGTTATCAAAAATCCACAAACTTTAATGGCAGTTGTTGATATATTGTATGATAGACCAACGTGAAGTAATGCACGATTCGGAAGAGTAGTTATGACGATACATGATTTTCAAAAAACTGAAAATTGTGGCAGGCATTTGTATTCAGCAACCTTCACTTTGATACCCTTGAATCATCTCCAGTCCAGCTGCTTTCAGAAGTCTAGTTGCACGAAACAGCTGTTCTGTGATGCCCTAAGATGTTTGTTAAAGTAGATTTAGTGAAGACCAAGTAATCCATCAGAAATGTCAACAAAAATTTCGAAGAGAAGTTTAAAGCAAGTTTAGGTTCTAAAAAGAAAACTAAAAACTTAGAAAGCCTCACAGAGCATTTTCTAGAGCGTTCTGGAAAGTGCACAACACCACTGCAAACAAACTCGATCCACCTGAAGTCACAGACTGAGCAAAAACAGAGTAACTGAAAAGAGTGGCCAAAGAAAGCCACTGTAAAAAGGAAGCCATAAGAAATAATGGTTTCCACTGGCCGTGCAGGGGGCACAGCAAATATGTTAAATGTAGTGGTCTGCTGCACATCACCATGAACACCCAGGTGAAACATCCCATTGGCAGCATCATGCCAATGCAATGCTTTTCCTCTGTGAAAGACAAGCAGAGTTGATAGGAAGATTGATGGCGCTAAATACAGGGCAATCCATCATGAAAACCCATTAGGGACAAAAGATTTTAGAGGCCCGTGGACGTTCAGATCCCAACAGGTCAATAACCTTAAGCATAAAGTGAGAGCTATAATAAAATGAATCTGTGGCCAGACTTGTAAAGATCGCTGTTCAAACTTCCTTTTTGTACCAATCTGACCAACCTTGAGCTGTTTAGCGAAGAAGAATGTATCCATGTCACACTCTAAAATGTAATTTAAAAAAGAAAAACCTTCTCTTGCTTCCATTATCACAAATGTACACTATTTTCTATTGGTCTATCACATTAATGCTCATCAAAATATATTTATATTTTAGCAGTTCAAGGCTTATGAATGGCATTCATAAGCCTTGAACATATAATCAAATTATTTTCTTTTATAATAGCTTGCCTGAAACATTTGTTTCCATTCAGAGAAAAAAATTCAATAACAGATAGTACTTTATATATATATGTATGTATACAATTTGTGTTTGTGCATCCACAGTGGAAGTGGTTAAGGTTTTCTGATATTTTCTGATTCAGAGCAGAGAAAAGGGAAGCTCTGTGTGCTTGGCTCTGCAGCACTAACAGGGCTGGTGATACAATATCCATCTTGTTTAGTGGAGGATTACTTTGTTTAGGTTTGAGAAGACTGTGGTCCACAGGAGCAGCATCTGGTTCAGGAAGCAGGGGGGCATTCGGGGCCAGAGGTCACAACACCAGTGAAACATCCATTTACATCTTGTTGGAGGCCTCAGAGTGAGGTATTGTTCTAAGGGGAGCACAGGCTTGTTTAAGTGTGGATTGAGATTTTTTTTTTTTAAGATTCAAATGTTCACATTTTTATAAGAACAGACAATCACCTCACCTCATTTATTCTTGTGGATCTGCAAACTAAATTCTAAATGTAATCTTTGAATGTTTTAAACTTGCAATCGTTCGTTGTTTATGATAACAAAACAGTGCAGCTTGAGTCTGTTTCAGGTGACTACACCTGTCCTGTGCCTCTGTCCATGGTGCTGATCTCATTACGCTCTACCTGCTGCAGCAACACAGGTAAGGAAAGAGATTTTTCAACCGACTTGCGTAACCATGGTCTCTCTCTTATCTGGAGTGCTCTCAGCAAAAGAACAGATAACCGAGGAGATTTAAGCTGAAGGTTTATATGACAGATTGATGAGCCTGCTCCTTGAATTAAAATGGAAGCAGAGACAAAGTTTTAGTCTTGCACATAAACGTGTCACTTGAAGTATTTTAGGAGTAATCTTCCTTTAAAATTGGCTCATAAGCAAAGCAAATTTATAACCATTAGCATTGGTAAGTACAAATATTTGAGGATGGGTTGTACTTAATTATTGCTCCTTAAGGATACTCGATTCTTTAATCTAACTTATGCATTTCTTTAATCCACACAAAGTCACAACAATGCACCAGGCTCAGACTTTGGTAATATGTTGAAAGGTCACTTTGTGAAGAAAGGAAATAAACCCACCTGTTGCATGTTAAACGATACAAAGATTTTGCTTTTTATCCACAGCGATAGCAAGAACGTTTGACAGTCAAAGTGAGAGTTTCAAACTTAAGAAGAATGTGCCAGCTGTCAAGCATGGTGGTGGCAGCAACATTATGCTGAATGACTGCTTCACTGCAGTCGTTCAGTGAAGCAACTTGTCCATGTTTTGATTTTAGTGTACTAATGTTTCTGTACTAATGTTTTCCATATAATTTAATTCATTGTTTGATCACTTTAAAAATATTGTTAAAATCCCAGCATACGCAAGGCCTCCACTCCCCTAATGGATAAATACAAACTTCTCACTTGACCTGTATGGCAGAATGCTAAACTACACTAGAAAAACCTATCATATAGTATATGATGTGCAAATCTTTTACTTTTTCAATGTGGTGTGTTGCAACCAACAGTAGCCAAAATCCCAACTGAGGATTTAAATCTACAAAAGCCCTTTTTTAGACTTTCTTACAATGTGTGAGATAAGAAGGGAGGAATATTATATTGTTGCAAATTCCTGTATTTGTATTCAATGCAGCACCAGCCAAACCTAATCCCCCTTAAATGCCCGATATTTACAAAGAAAAAAAAATCCAAAGTTAGAAACACACAAATTAAGATATTGTCAGAATCCTCATGGTTCTTAGCAAATTGTTTTTCTTGTTACATTCTCCTTTTTTTGTCCTAATACATCAGCTACCAGAGACCACACCCAATAACTTAAGACAGTTTTGAAACCCTCTGACCATAAGAAAAACAATGAATGTTAGCTACTTTGACACACAAAAAAAGTGGCTAGTAAGAAAATAAATTTCAGACTGAATATTAAGTAAAGCCTTACAAATAGAATCATCTTTTAATCATGGGAGCAGAGTGGAATGGACTGAGAAATACACTGAAAAAGACTCTTTTAGACAAATCTTGTATTGTTAAAAAGTACAGCTGTATAAAGAGCAGTAATGTCAAGTTTAAACCAGAAACATGCCGGTGGTTGTATTAGCATTTCTATTTCTGACTGGGATCATAGTAAGCAGACTGGAGAAGAAGAACAAAGACACTAGTGACTTGAAGCATTTAAGACGATGATACAACAATTAGAGACTGTGTTTTTTTATTAATTCACTCTTGAAATCAAGGCTACTGTCACTCATCCAGGAAAAAAAATGCAAAATCAACAAATTACTTGAGCATTTCCAAGGTTGAAAAACTAACTCTGGAGTTTATGTGTTCTCTTCTTCTGTGTGGATTCTCTCCAAGTTCTCTTGCATCCTTTCACTGTCTAAAAATATGTCAGATTACTGGATCCTCTAAATTGCCAAAACATATAGTTGTTTGCCTTTTGTGTCTCTGTGTTGCACTTTAATGGACTGACAGGTTGTTCCAAGTGAAACCTGCATCTCAACAACCAACTGCTGAAGATAAGAATCAACCCCACCCACGACCCTGCCAGCGATAAATGGGTGTAGAAAACAGAAGGATTGATTATTATTATTAGAACACACTTTTATCATTCTAATAATTACATGGAAGTCTGCCTAATTCGCTCCTGTACAAATCCTCCCTCCATTTTGTCATATTGTGACACCAAAGTCCACATCCAGGGACTCACATTCAGTCAGCTGCTCTACTCTCATACTCTTATGGTTTTATGGAGGTGTGACAAGAAGAGAGTCGAGAACAAAAAACCATAAGTAGTTCGCCAAAAGCAATGCAGGTGTTACAGCCAGGACATGGAAGAAGGTTCTGATGTTGTCTGAGACCAAAATGTAACTTCTCCAATATTATAATGGCTATGTTAGGTGGAGAGCTAGCACTGACATCATTCTGAGCTTGCCAAGAACAATGGTTACAAGTTCTGTCTCTAGATAAGTAAAGTTTATTAATTTATACTGATATGATTTTAAACTTGTAGGAGAAAGGGGTTCCAAAAAGTATTGACTCACAGGGCCCGGATATATATGCATGGTACACTTTCAGATTTTTATTTGAGAAACGTTTTGAAAAAATAATTAGACACGTGTCTGTTTTGGTCTATTCCTAAAAACACATTCAAATTTGTAGTTGTCGCACAATGGAGGAAAAAGTTTAAAGGGTGTGAATACTTGTGAAAAGCACTGTTTGAATGACCTGACTGCTAAAGCTGTCCCAACTGCACCTGGTTTGTACATTACACAATAAAGTCCATTTTTAAAAGACTTAAACTAGAATAGACGTGCACAGTAGGTTTATGTTTTTCAGCAGATTTCTCTGCAGAATTCAACTTTCTGCTGAAGTAACCATGAGAAAACACAGCTGCTTCCAGAAAACATGATGTCATCACAAGGACATCTCCTCCAGTGTTGATCTTTAATAAAGAGTAAACCTTCATCGGTCGCTTACAGAGACGCTCTCGGAATGACAAGTACAAGTGCAAAAAGAGGAGATAAACGACACACACACTGTACTACCATGTGACGATAGAGGCTTTTTATCCCCCACTTCCTGCAGCAGTGGCAAAATTACCAGTGAAGACATTTTTCATCCTTATCGGTTTGCAATGAGGGGGTGTTATTGTAAAGACTAGTGTAAATGACTGACTCATGCAATTTGACACAGCAGTCAGGAGTGACCCCCGGGCGTCATCAGGTGCCCCTCCCAGAGGTCACGTCGAGGCAGAGCCGACTGTGGCTCTCACTCACCGAGTCAGTTCCAGATCCGCAGAGACCCCCGTCTTATTTTTTCAGCTCAGGCCCTCGGAGGGCCGCCTTTCTTTATCGGCCCTCTCATATCTATTGAAATAACAAACCGAGGTCCTCCGCGTGTATGAGTCTCCCCCCCACAATTGACAGCAATGGTCATGTTCACTCCATTAAAAAGCCGAGCCGCAACGGGTTCGGTGCCAGCTCGCCGAGACGGATCAACTGAGCGGGATGAGAAAAGACAGAAGTGCGTTCTTCAAAAAAGGAGCTGCAGATAGGAGGAGAAAGGAGCTTTCAGACTAACAAGATCAAGTACCAGACCTGGACTTTTTTGTTTTTTTCCTCAACAACAGTCTCAAAATGTCTCACTCAAGACAAATCCAGAGAGAGTAACATGATTTTTCTGATGGCTGAGGTGCGGTGGTGGCGGAGGAGGATTTGGGGTGTTGAATTGGGAGGTGATGATGAAAACAGTCCTTTATAGAAGCTGTCTGGACACACAGGAGCCAGGACTCCCGAAGTTAGCTGTAAAAAGAAAGCCTTTGAAAGCCGAGTGCTTTGATGTTGCAGGTTCTAATCGTGGCCTCAAGAAGGCATTTCTGTTAAGAGTACAGTTTAACTTTGTCTGAGAAAAAACAGAGAAGGCTGCTCGGTCCCGCAGCCTTATCTCGCGAAAAGTGGAGATTTCTGTGGAATGAAGGACTGATTCTGGTTGTGCACGCAGAGGCGGATATGTGCATTTGCACAAGTGTAATAGATCTTTCAGAAGTGCACATGTGATTATAATGGCTCTGTGGCACATCAGACGGCTCGGCCGCACAACGACACCTTATTAGCCACTGGAAACCAACAAACGTGAAGTATGTTTTCACAGCTTGGCAGCTCAGCGTGACAAAGGGTCTGTGGAAGACCTGGCATTTCAGCAGTGCATTGCCACACACACACACGCACACACACACACACACACACACACACACACACACACACCCACACACACACACCCACACACACGCGCACACACNCACACACACACACACACACACACACACACACACACACACACACACACACACACACACACACACACACACACACACAAAACAAACATGAGACCCTCCTCCACAAGTTTGAAGAAGAGTTTCACTGACCAAATTTTACATAAAAGAACAAAAACACAACGTAAGAATGGAAGAAAAACACAGGATTCACTCCACTAAGCAAACTTGAAATAGTATTTCTTCTCCACTTGAAGCTAGAATGTATGTTCAGTACCATACATTTTCTACTGCCTTTGAATGTTGGGATGCCATACAGCAGACCACACACATTCATCCAGATTAGGGAGGAGAGACCAACACACTGGCACTGAAAATATCTGTTAATGGAGAATCAGTAACTTTATCATTTTTGTGGGAGGTGCTACTGAAATGTTGCCTTTTCAATACACAGATTCAACACTGTTTCCGTCATACACTAGCCCTGTGATAACTCTAACCTAGTTAAATTAGTCTAAGACCGAAGATCTATAGACATATGAGGTTAACTAACAATCATAAATAAGAAGAATAAAATGATGTCACTGATAACGAATAACCTTTCTAGTTTCTAAAATGCAGGGGACATTATTAAGCTTAATATACAATATCAACCATGTATTTTTTCTATTTGCGAACATACACATCAACACAGTTTCGTATGCAAGTAACATCAAATTGGTGAAACACTTGCCAGTCAGCGTTCATTTCAGATTTTTTGCAATGTTTAATATTATTATTTTTTGCTCAAGAGGGCCATTGCGCATTAATGAACATTTTGAACAACAAAAATATGAGCAAAAGTCTAAAAAATATATAATCCATATGGTTGATTTCCAGTTCGTCACTTGGGAGGATTTATTTTGAAGCTTCACCACATAAAAAACAACAACACCAGAACATGGTTGGCCTCCTGTGCTCCTGATTATAATCTATAATTATTACAATCAAATAGTAAAATCATATTGATATGATTTTAAACAGTTGAACTGATGAGAAAATTGTGGAAATGGTAAATTAACAATAAACTTGAAATAACCAGAAAAATTCAAAATGATATGAGAAGGTGTAAAAAATTAGGTAGACAATAAAGGATGTTTGTTAATAATTAAGCTGAAATGATACTGCAGTAACAAGATGAGCTTGGAACTTCATCATTCTTAACAGATTCTGTAAGTGACTCATAATTTCAGCATGTAAACATCCCATGGCTGTAAAACCTTCATATGCAATTAATTTTCAATATTTAAAATTGTATTTATCCCATAGTGGAAAATAAAATGAAACCAACCGGAAAGCATGCAGATTTCTTTCCTAATATAAGATGCCCTAATATTCCTCTGTAACAATCAATGATGCATGATAATTACCAAACTGTTCAGAACTGAGTCAAAACTTTCATTGTAAAATTGCTGTTATTTATTTTTTAGGGGTGTGGGATGTTGCATGGATGGACTTTATTGCAGGAGTGGCAGAGTATTCATGACGTGTCTCATGTATTTAGGCTTGTCGACTCGGCTGCTGCTGAGCTTTGTAGACCTGCTTGGCATTGCTGTGTTACCAACTGAGATCCTGACATGATCAGAAAGGATCATAAAGCTGTTGGTCCTCTTCACCTCACTCCTACTGATGGTTAGGATGCTGTTGTGATACTGTCATTTTATAGATATTAAAGCCTAAAATAAAAAATAAACTTGTGAGGTGGGGTCTTTTTGTTTATCACCACCAGGGGAGGCTGTTTGTTCTTTGGATGAATCTATGTGTTATTCGATATTGTTGAACCTTTTTATTTTCTTCTAATATCTTCAAACTTACATAATTTCATGAGACGAATCTCTTAGACCCACCATAATTTCATATGTTATCTATGCCTGTGGTTCTGAATCCTGGTCTTCAGGATTCACTGTCCTACAAGTTTTAGGTTTGCTCCTGCTGCCACACACCTAAAATAAAGAAATAAGTGATTTAAATAGCTTCTGTAGCCCTTGATAACATCCTAGGGAGGAAATGCAATCGCTTGTTGAAGGACTTTGTGGACAAGGATTGATAATCATTGGTTTATATGCTCACCATCACTCCAGCAAAAACCAGAGGGACAAAGTACAAATGTAATTTGCTCAATCCTCAGCAGTAAACATAGACTACTCCATCTAGATTATGCAGATTATTCATCTGCAACTATATGGATACTGCTCCTGGTGAAGAATAAGATAAATCAAACAGTGAAGCTTTGTCTTTGTTTTTATCGTAACCTACGGCCATTTGACAGCATTTTTAGAAGGATAACACCCACGATTAAACAGTCCCTGAAGGTAAACAGTTAATTTGACATCGTTAGAAAAAACTTAATCTTCTACAAGACTAATTCAAATATCATAAGACAAAAGTTTCAGGAAAAGCCATGACCATGATCTCAGCCGAAAATGTTAGCGAGAACAAACAAAATCTGCTAAAGCGTGCCTTGCTACAAAACAGCAGTCTTCATGTGACGGGCTTTGACAACGGTAGTCCAGTGTGGTTCGTCACTCCAACCACACGTGCTGGGAGGACTCCCACCACAGTCCCTGTTAATAAGGACTCCGTGAGGAGAGGGGAGGTCAAACAGAGTGCTGCAGCTGCACATGAGGATGAATAGTGTTCGAGGGAATAATGGGCAGAGGTGTGGGGGTGGGGGATGGAGTACCTGGGGAGCGATGAGGGCAGAGGAGACATAGGAGAGGGAGGACCCCAATCTGCAGCCAAAAGCAACAGAGGACGAGTGAAAAGCATCACACGGGCCGCTCATGGACCGATCACACATGATCACGCATCGTCCGACAGATGGATGGATGGATGGATAAATAGTTAGACCTTTTTACAGGAAGTCACTGCTAAATGACATGTCTTATACAAACTACCTCTCCTCTGAACCGCAGCTGTGTTCCCATCTCCCCCACATTTTGGTTCACCTTTACTCCTCCCTGAGTGTCAGTTTGAGGCATCCTCCTCCTCCTCCTCCGCTTCCTCCTCCTCCTCTTCCTCCTCTTCCTACAGTTAGAGCAATCAGTCACGACACAATGAGCCTACCTCTCCAGCTCTGTTGTTTTTGGAATGGAAACCTGCAGCCCTGCCTGTTCTCCCCCTCGGTCGACAGAAATAAACCAAAGAGACACTCTTCTCTGACGGATTTATCACCATACCACATCTCAGTCCACCGCAGGTCTGTAGTGTTTCTCAATCGAATTGGGCGACGCGTGATCATCGCCGTCCAACGAAATTGCCCATTTTACTCTTCTGCCCGACCAAAAGATTTTTCTACCAATTTCATTCTCAGTGGAGGGTGAAGTTGTGTCGAGACACGGAGGCCTTACGCCTTTCACAGAGTTGTTGCCAGAAAGTGTGGACACCTGCAGCGTATGCCTGTTTTTACCATCTGCTGAAGGCATATGCCCATAAAATAAGACTAAGCAGCAGTGGTTATGGTGAAAATCATTGATACTCAGCCCAGATTGAAGTGCTGCATTTTATGGAGATCTTAAGATCTTTTTTTGCAACTGAAGATCTCAGAAAGCATCTAAAGCTCATAAAATGTCCAAATATTGTATTTTCACACACTTGATTGGCCAATATAATTCCTTTTAGGATGTGGCTTGTCATGAGTACTTGGAATACTTTAGATTTCAAAGACGTTGGATCGATTAACTTGTCAGTTGTTCTTAAAGTTGACTGGACTGCAGTAACCACAGAGTGTTTCACAAGTAAGGTTTGATAGATTAATAAATGCTAGCAGGTCTGGTCCCCCCCGCCCCTCCTTGTGATCTACTCAGATTTAAATATTGTTTGAGTCAAGAAAAGCACTTGTGCAGATCTAAACTTTGTTTTTACTTCTTTCCCAACCCCATTAATTATCTCACAAACAGTTTGGCATTTTTCTTTTCACAGAGCTCAAATTTCTATTTTAATTAGTTATATTTTCCATTTGGGAACCATTGCACTAAATTACTAAACTGTAAATACAGCACTGTAGTCAAGACAATTCACACCTGAATCAGCAACAGTAAAATATGATGCCACATACTCAGATCAGTAGCTGCAAACTCTTTAGGAAACAGTCAGGTTTATTCTTTGAAGATTTTGTTATTTTTGCAAAGGAAAGAGTTCAGTTTTGTTCGATGACACACAAACGTCTGTTTACCCTTTTATTTAAACCACCACTTCCTAAGACTGAGGTAAACTAAACAGTCAAGTATTTTTTATCTTAAAACTGTCAAAAATTGGTTTCTATTAATACAGTGCCAGAAAAACCTTTGTCATATTTCTCCTGTCTTTTTTTTTTAGCATTTACATTTGTGTGATGATCAAACAAATGTTTGCATTTGACAAAGACAACTTGAGTAAATTTTAAAAAACCAAAAAAACAACAAATTTTCAAATGATGATTTAATTTATAAGGGAAAAAGCTATCAAAACCATCCTGGCCCCATGTGAACGCATAATTGCCCCTCAAGTAAAATCAAAAATTAACTCTGATTCATCACATCATTTGGTTCATTTTCACAAGCCACACTCAGGAGAGACTGCTGCCAGATGTTTACAATCAAAAAATCACTTGAATAGAACCTCCCTAACAGTAAGAAGTAGGTTGACATATCACAAAATGCTGCTCGTTACAAGCATATCTCAAAAATCTAAACTTTGGGAGAGAGAATAACATATAAAGCAACATAGGTCTTTATAAGTATCAGTTAAGTGCAGTGTTAAAGATTAAAAAAAGAGGAAAGACACAGAGCAAAATGTGCATCCATGGCAAAGATCACTGCTGACCACAAAACCTTAACACCTGACTAATGTTTACCAAAAACACATGTTGACAATAACCAAGCTCTTCTGTGGACTGATAAGAGAAACTTGTAACTGTTTGGAGTATGTGTATCCTGTTATATGTGATATAATAATATAACAGGAGAAAGCACATCATGAGTGGCTCCGCAGTGGCACAGTTGGCAGCACTTTGCCTTGCAGCAAGAAGGACCGGGGTCTTTAGGCATGGACTTTGCATGTTCTCACTCTGCTTGCATAGGTTCTCCTCAGGTACTCACACAGTCCAAAAACATTCAGAGTCAGTAAGGTTGATTGACTTTCTGAATTCCCCTTAGGCATGGTTGTTTGTCAATGTTGCCCTGTGATGGACTGGTGAAAAGTCCCTGCAGCGCCCATTGACTGTAGGCACCAGCACTCCTGGTGAACCTAATGGACGGAGAAAGTACATCATGCCAAAAGTCAACACTGGTGGTTGCTTCTTTGCTTTTTCAGGACCTACACATCTTGATAAAAATCAATATTGACAAGCAGAAAAGAAAATCCTGAAGGAGAATCTCCAGCCATCTGTTTAAGACCTTAAACTCAAGCACTATTAGGTAATGCAGCAAGACAATGACCACACCAGCAAGTTCTCTCCTAACAGCTGAAAAAAAACTGCTTAAAGTAGAACTTTACCTTATTTTCCAAAAAGGTCATGTCATGATTATTTGAATAGTTGGGGTCAATCAGAAACTGTGCATAGCAAATTGATCTTTCATCCCAAGATGATCAGGCAATTGTTAAATATGGAGTAAGACCAAAACAAGACTCATTGTTAGCATTTAATCCCACGTAAAGCTCACCGTTTTAGACATAACACAATCAGTAAAGAATAAAAATAGCAGGACATAAACTTTGTCATTGTAGATATATTAGATCTGCCTCCACATGTCAGGTTCACCTTTCAAAATTTGGCACTCTTAGATTATTTTGAATAACTGGAACAACAATAAATCATTCAAATGTCAGAAAAAAAATCTCTTCTACGTGCATCATCATCCTATGTGAATATCAAATATTGTTGGTCAATGAAAACCTTTTGAAGGTTCAGATGCCGTAAGAAGTGAAAAAGCACCGGTATGTGTCTTTTAATTGTCTCAAATCTTTATAACTGCCAAGTTCCACTATTACAAAAGTCAGATAATTTGAGGCTGGCTAATGGAAAAAGAGAGTGCGAGTAAAGTGAGGTGTCCAAGGATGTGGATGGCCTATTACTCACAAACTCTCTCTATGCTGCTGCCAAATGCTGCAAGTTGTTTTTTTTCTCTCTCTCTCTCTCTCTCTCTCTCTCTCTCTCTCTCTCTCTCTCTCTCACTCTCTGTGAGACAATACGAAAAGAAATACCTCCAACCCAGCGCTGGCCGTGGGGAGAGGC
>CAEGAF010120142.1:0-11571 GCA_903067075.1 Micropoecilia bifurca
AAATGAATGTTTCAATTTATTTTTACATTTATAAATTTGAAAAAACCCAAATTTTTTTTTTTTTTTTTTTTTTTTTTACAAAAAATGTTTGAGGTACTTGTGTTTTTAAACTTTAAAATGACTCAAATTAATAACAATATCAGCATCAATAATAATAATAATAATAATAATAATAATAATAATAATAATAATAATAACGAATTAGAAATTAAAAATAAACTCCAAAACGTGAGGCGCTTGAGGCGTGTTAGCATGTTCTACCTTTTCGTCTCCTTAGTTAGCTTAGAAAATGTTAGCCTTTGTGTTCGGTTCAAATTTAGCCTAAATAACAAGAGATTGAAGCTAAGCTAATTTGAGCAAAATGTAGACATCTTCATGTCGACGTGCTGTTCATTTTTCAAACCCCCATTCACGTTATTGACATGGAAGGTAACGTCGACGTCCTTTTAAACTAAATTCGACATAATAAGTAGGCTACTTGATTTTTTCGTTTATATTTTTTTAAAGAAGATGCGACCATTAGATGCAATATGTAAAAAATAAAAATAAAAGCAGTGACTATCTGCATGTTTTTTTTTAAAGACATTCCCATGTTATCTAAGAAAGAGCTGTTTATTGCTCACACATCCATTCCAATTAATTGTCATAAACTAATTTCAGAACAAGTGACAACAACAAAAAACTACACCATCTCTGTCAGCTATAATACTTCATGCAACCCTTATGATAAATTCCCCCACAAGCAGAAAATTTAACAATTTGGAAATATTTAGACGTGCATTTTTTTTTAAAGCTTGTGTTTTCTGCGATGGGCTGCAATAATTAGAAATAATAACTTATCCATGTAGAAATAATAACTTATCCATGTAGGTGGTTCAGTGGTTGCAGTCTGTCATATCAAAGCAGCGTGATTTGCTATGAATGACCCAGGAAGTGAGAAGCTCCACTGAACTCACAGCGGTAGGCCTGCAGAGTGTCGGAGGGAATGGAGAAAAAATAATAATAGAAAAAAAAGGAAAAACCTCCCCAACAATGATTAAAATGAATGAAGAGCCTGAATGGCCGCTTCGAGGGACGCGCTCTTATGTCAACTCGTATCCCTCCTCATTTTCTTTGCAATATGTGCCACCGGCTTTGATGTAGTGTCCCCATAAAAACGGATTAGAAATAACTCGATTGTGGAAGCAACTCTGCTGCTGTTCAAATCTATCTAATCGGATGAATAAGCCCCATCACAGCTTTATGAGCGCGGCGACTGCGCCACTTCTGGAGCTGAACACTGTCGGACCGCAGTTGACTGCGCGACGCGGGGGTGAAACTGCCGTCCCAGCTAATACACTGTGTTCATTAGAATAATTTACGGCGTGCAGGCGGTTTGCAAAGTCACAGCCGTCTTAGTGTTCGTTTTTTTTCCTTCTTTTTCTCCCCTCGCCACTTCAGATCAGGTGGATTGTAATCGCACCCAATTCGCCCTGGAAAAGTCTCAGAAAGCCCCCTTTTCTGTCCTTGCTCTGTTTTTATTTTATTGTTTAGTTCACTCTGACATGTTTTTCTACAGTGTCGTGCAGCCAGGGTCGTTGTATCGGCTGTGAACCTGCGCTCCGAGCAGCTGTCAATGAATCTAATTGAAAGTTATGAGAGCTTGGTGAGGAGCAGGCAGTAATTCGGTTACGACTAATATCTCTGGGTTTTCTGGCGCGCCGCTAAATTAAATGTCATTATTCACTGTCTCTAATAAAAAATCAAAAGGGAAATGAGATTAGGGTATTTGTGAAGCGCATCATTGAGTGGCCCTTAATGAAGAAATAACTGTCTGAACCAGTGTAGTTCACTTTGCTTAACATACTGGCGCGTAATTGGAATTGATCCGGGGCCCGTCTTAATATTAGCCTTGATTTATCTGAAGGAGGGCTGCTGGATGCAAAAATCACCTGGGATACTGATAAACACGTCTGTAGCGCTGAAGAGCTGATCACACACACACACACACATACACACACACACACACACACACACACACACCAACACACTCCCTCCCTCTCTCACACAGCACAGTCTAGATTATAATATAATATAATACATTATAATATAATATATGATATAACATAATATAATATAGCCTAATATAATAATTATTATTTATTTATTTTCATGTTTAGCCCAGAAAATATTCCAAGATGTATTTTTAAGGCGACAGAGTTTTTAATGTTCAAGCCATTTTTCTTCCCTCCGTCACTAATGGCCCCGTTTATCGACCGCCCCCCCCCCCCCCCCCCGTCCCCCTCCACCCCTAAACAGCCCCCTCCTCTCCTCCCCCCGCCCCCCTGTTGCTGCAGCAACACCCATGCATGCACGCGACAGGGTTGCGCTGCGCAGCTGGAAACGGGCTGGTGGCGCCCGGACTGTGACTCATCAGCACCAAGTCTGCTGACCGACCGACTGACCCGCTAATTTTCGCATCTGTAAATAATAATCATTGCGGGGGTCGAAGGGGAGGGGAGATAATGTTATTCAACGAGGCAAATTAAGTTGATGGCGATTAACAATGCAGGCCGCATGTAGCCCACAGCTTTAAAAGGCAGGCTGCGGATTGGGGAGATGGTTGACGACACGTCATCACAGGGATTTATTTATTTATTTGTGTTATTATCCAGTTGTGTGATTGTGGCATCTTAGACTTCTAATCTTGTTGTCATTGTAATTTTTTTTTTTTCATTTAATTAGCTGTCCTGGAAATTTTTATTTTGTTCTTTATATTTGGATTTAATTTTATTTTCAGAATTTAGATATATTTTATGATCAATCAATCAATCAATCAATCAATCAATCAATCAATCAATCAATCAATCAATCAAGGTCATTTGTAAAACACATTTCAGCGACAAGGCAGTTCAAAGTGCTTTACAACATAAAAACACAAAAATACATAGTCATAAGACAACACACACATTTTGTCAAGTGCCATTGTTTACATTTTGCTACATTTTGCTAAGATGTACTGTTATCCCTCGTTTTCTTCTTACTCACATAGATTGTCTTTTAATGATCTTAATAAGAATAAATGTGGCATTTTAAAACTAAATATTGTGGCTTTTCCTCCTCTTAGCAGTTTTAATGCATTATTCTCCTCTTCTTCGCTGCAGGTCTGGTTCCAGAACAGAAGAGCGAAATGTCGAAAACAAGAAAACCAAATGCATAAAGGTAAATAAAACCTCCAACACCTCTCAGCTATTTCAGCCATATTCTCCACGTTAATTTTCAATTAAGAATAATACTTTTTTTTAAGTTGCTTGTGATTCAAGATCTTTTTCTTTGTATATATTAATGTGCAAAAATTTATGACCTCCTCATCTCACATAACAACAACTGTCTGGCTGTCTGACAGACATCTTTCCCTTCTCCCCAGGTGTGATTCTGGGCAGCGGCAGTCACCTGGACGCCTGCAGAGTGGCT
Source organism: Micropoecilia bifurca (assembly GCA_903067075.1). Classification (NCBI taxonomy): domain Eukaryota; kingdom Metazoa; phylum Chordata; class Actinopteri; order Cyprinodontiformes; family Poeciliidae; genus Micropoecilia; species Micropoecilia bifurca. The sequence continues at coordinate 3,454 of CAEGAF010120142.1, forward strand.
CCCTATGTCAATATGGGCGCCCTGAGAATGCCCTTCCAACAGGTAGGCCACGTTTCAAGATTCAAAACATGAACCACAAGTCATTCAGGGAGTGTATAAGCTGAGGCTGAATCGATTATTATTATTATTATTATTATTATTATTATTATTATTATTATCATTAATAATAATAATTAAAAAAAACTTCTTGCTACTTTATAACTTGCCAAGCAGGTCTGAATGTGGAGGGGTTTCCTTTTAAAAAAGACGTCAGGATGTGAATTGTCGTTTGCGTGGCGTTTATGCGCATTAATATTTAGAAGGAAATTAGGCGGTTTAGAGGTTTTCAGAAAGCTACAATTTTAAAACCGCATACATTTTCCAACATCCTGTTGTTCATAGTGCTTTTAATTATAAAATGCTGGAGCGACCTGGGTCTTCTCCAACTCTGTGAGGCATGGCATAAACAATGCAGCAACTGTTGCTGCACACTGCTGGTCAGATGGCTGAAAGAAGCCTCCTATAAAGAGACACATTTGGCTGTTTGGAAAAATGTCCCCTTATGAAAAGCAGTCAGTAGCTGGTGACATTTGTGTTGCTATGTAAAGATCAAAACAACAAAATGGTTTAATGCTTTGTGCAGTGAGCCGTGTGAGCCGTCTACATTAGCAGGGAGTTTATTTTAAATATTCGCCTAACTCTGTGAATAAAAATAGCACAAAATATGCTACATTATATATGTAAAAGTCAATAGTAAAACATCTTTCATAGCACTATAAAAAACAGATGTTTTTCAGTTTTTTTCTGTTTTAAAATTTTCCGCTACAACCATGAAACTGTGGCATTATTTTTTTTTTTACGCAAGATCATATCATATTGCGAGAATCTCACACCAGTCCATGCCTTAAAGGAAGTGGAGACAAAGTAGACCTTCTGCACTTTATATTTAAACATGCATATATGCAGCTGCTTCATGCTGAACGGAGGGGCAGCACATCAGAACTCAGTGCACCTTTCACCTCCTTCCATCTCATCTCAGAGAGAGAGAAAGAGAGAGAGAGAAAGAGGAGAGGTAGTGGACATGCATCTGATCCGGCGCTGCCGCGGTTCTGCATCCGAACTGCTGTGTTGTCTGCTTGACCCTCGTGAAAAGCAGCGGCCTAATTAAGCCAACAGTGCGGCAGGCGTGAGCACATAAAAGGGGATGATGAAAGCGGGGGGAATGGAGTGGGCTCTGATGGATATTGGCGTTGAGCTGCGCTGGCAGGGGCGGAGGCTTGGAGGCCTGCATACTGAGAGAGGCGCCACGTTAGGCTGAAGCCGACTGTGGTCATGCACAGATGCAGTGGACGGCTGGAGGTTCGCAGGGGTGAAGGTCTGAGGTAGATCCTCATTACCTTGGCTCTCCGAAAAAAGTTTCTCACTGCGTGCTTTGTGTGTCAAATTACAAATGTGCAATGGTGTGTTTCACAAAAGACACACAAAGATGGAAAGTAGAGTTGTTGTTTTTTTTAATATATGGTTTCAGTAGGTGTTGCAGCATTTTATTTGGAAGTTTGTGCATAGAGTTAATGTTTCACTTGTGTTGCATATATGGGAAGTATAATAAAGCGATGATAAACAGCATTTAAACGTTCATTATTTTATTTGGTGGTATAGTTACAGGCTCATATGCAAACACTACTCTAAGAGTGAAACTTAACTTATGTCAGATGCAGTTAGGCCCCAAAATTATGTTTACCCCCCTGCCAGATTTTGATAAACTAATATTTTTATTTACCAAGAAGTTAGTTTTTTATTGGGGGTGAAAGGGAAATCTCTCAAGACAATGTAACAGGAGTATTTCCATTTTATATATATAAAAAAAATTCTCCATTGCATTGCAGCAATCAAACCCATTTTGTAATTGCTACCCAGAGTTTTTTGTGTCATTTTCATGATTTTTCTTTGGTGATGAGCTCAGAGTTTTTGAAGTTTGAAAATCCTCCAAACCATAACCCTAATTTTTAGCTATTTACACATATTCCCTATCAGATTCTAGACACTGGCACCTTATTTTTAGTCAGGAGAATCATGTTAACCAAATAAAAAGATTGCTTACAATATAAATCTTCCGCAGGTATGAATAATTACAGGCTCAACTGCAGCTGCTTAAGCACAACCGTTACATTAATTTCACTACTAAAAACACATAATAATTACATTCAGTCATATTTTCAAACTCAGGGACTTTAACAATCCTCACTTTTTTCAGACAAAATTCACGTTTATTGTTTTCACAATGAATTATTTATTTATTTATTTTAACCACTGATTGAAATTTCCCATCCCTGCTGCGCGAGTAGATTTATTGGGGAGAGTTTTGTTGTCTGCAGCTGCTTGTGTTTGCGATGCCTTCAGCAGAATGCATTTGTGGTTCAGACTCGTTTTCCCTTCCATTTGCCTTTAACGGCAGTAATTTTTTGGTATTTGGCGTGCCAAGTTGAAAGGAAGCAAAGTGAAAAATAAATATTTAGTTTGAGTTAAAAAACTTTCGCCTTTGCGTTAGCTAATTCTATTTTGGTTGGAGAATAAAGCGTGAAGTACTTTAGTGGCTCTCACCCTCTTTTCTTTCTTTCCCTTACTTTCTTCCGTTCCTTCTTTCTTTTTTCTTTCCTGTTTTTTTTTCCTGTGGTGCTTGAAACACACGAGAAATGGCAACAGGGCTCAGCACTCTCCCTCTGAAGTTCGCTGATGCTTAATTTTCACCTACTTCTTATAAAATAATTGCCAAGAATGTGAAAACTGATATCCTATGCTCCTTATGGTTTCTGGTTCATTTCTCTCTTTTTTTCTGCTTGACTCAGGGATATGTCTGAATAAATATTTATAACTCCAAATGTGCAAATGTCTTTTTAGTGCAAAAGTTGTTTATTTATGCAATCGAATACATAATCAGGGTAACAGGCCCGTGTGTTGCAGAGTTAAAGAGAGCTGTTCTGGGGTTGTGGAAATACTTTGATTCCTGGCGATTAAATTGGATGTGGTGTCTGAGAGCAATGTATGATTCATTAACTTTTAGAATAGCTGACATGAAGAAAGGGCTAAAGTGTCGACTGTGGCCCTCAGCTATTTTCTTAGAAAACATACCGTAAGCAACAGCTTTGAGGGGGAGCTTAATAGCGTCAGACTGTGAAACCTAAATCCTCCGCTCCTTTTTTTTTTGCACACATGCTGACTAAACTCCCCGTTTCTGCTCCTTCTGCAGGTTCAAGCACAGCTACAGCTGGACGGAGTCACCCACTCCCACCCTCACCTGCACCCTCACCTGGCCGCCCACGCCCCCTACTTGATGTTCCCGCCCCCTCCCTTCGGACTACCAATCGCGTCGCTCGCCGACTCGGCCTCCGCGGCGGCGGCGGTGGCGGCGGCCGCCAAAAGCAACAGCAAGAACTCCAGCATCGCCGACCTGCGACTCAAGGCAAGAAAACACACCGAGGCTCTGGGACTCTGACCCCCACCGGGCTGCCCCTCCGCTCGCCTGATGCCCATAATCGCCTCTCACACAAGACTGGGCCTGTGAAACTGGGGCCGTGACACTCACGAGCTAAAACTAAACTAAAACAAAAACACTGAGTGAGAATGAAAGAGAGGAACACATACAGGGAGAGAGAGAGAGAAAGAGAGAGAGACAGAGAGAAGGGGAGTGTGTGTGGAAGGTGGGAGGAGAGGGAACAGTTGAGGAAGAAAATAAAGCAGAAGGAGGAGGAGGAGGGAAAATTGTCACAAAACCAGCTGCCAAAACAAACCACTTGTAGAGAACGGTAATTAAATACCAGTGAAATCACCTTTTACTTTTCGCCCAACAGGCAGGACTTCTGCGGGGCCAGTGGCTCAGTCCACTCCAGGCACAGATCACATCCCAAGGACCGTACAAACACATGTGGATGTCTGTCTGAGGGCCAGGCCGGGGAGGGGGGCCCCCGTCAGACCAGAGGACGTTAGAACAAAGCAAACTGGCAGGGTCGAGAGCAGAGACTCACTGCCGCTGGCTGCCATCTCTTTTGACATGCAGACGGGCTGAGCTTTTTTTTTTGGGGGGGGTTTTGGGGTAGAGAAGGAAAAAGTGGGGGTCAGGACAGGGGGGTGGGAGGGGAGGGAGGGAGGCAGGCCCACACATCACCTCACCAAAGCTTTGGAATGGCTTTCACCTTTCCACCCCGCTCAGTAGTTTAAAGAAAAAAGAAAAAAAAAGGCCATATTTGTCTCCAACCACTGTGTCCGCTGCTGCTGCAGAGTGCATGAGCTCTAAACGGAGGACCGGTCCCCCCGTCTCCCACCTGACGCAACTTCTCAACAGCTGTTTTTTAACACTGCCGTTCAGCAACCACCCCCGACGGTCAATGTCAAAGGTCTCCATCTCAATCCGACGTTGCTCTTCTCGTGGACTTGTGTTGTAACAAACGCAACAGTTTTCTATATATTATTTTTGTTTGTTTTTTTATGCTTCGCTTTGGGAGGGGGAAGAGACGTTGTCATGCGATGCTGGACTTGTGACGGACGGACTCGGGTTGAATTCCTCCCCACGGTGCGCTCTCTCTCTGTCTTTGTTTCCTTCTCGTTGTATCTTGGGAAAAAGAAGTGAAGATAGCCTTTGCACTTCAGGTCTTGTACGAGGGTGTTTACAAATGGCACTACAAGCAGATACTACTTTACTAATTAAAGAGGGACGGGAGGGGCGGGTTTTGATATCACCACGACGAACAAAGGGTATAACGGGGATTCCTTTTTGTGTTCTGCTTTTTGTAATTCTGAAAAATATGAAGAAAGCATCAGTCAAACTGAAATGCAATTGTGTGCAGTTTAAGTGCAATACTGTAAATAGCAAAAAAAAAAAAACGACAACAAAAAAACAAAAAACAAAAGTTAAAACAGCTAGCAGTTAATCCTCGATGATAAAGAAACTTTTTTTTGGTTTTTGGTTGTTTTCCATGCACTGGTGGAAAGCTGACCTTTAATGGCAGTGCGTGTTTCATTTCAATCAAGAAAATTCAATCAGGTGCCATAATCCTACACAATCCACACATATTCAGACGTTTTGTTTCAACGGGCACATCTGTCTGGGAAGACGTGAGCACAGTTTTTTGGATGCTGCAGAAACAAAAGGAAAACAAAAACTAACTTATTCTAAATTATGAACGAATCAAAACAAGCCTTTGTTTTCAGAATAATTAGCTTAATTTTGCATGTACTTTTTTTAAATCAACCCTTCCCAGATAATTTTGACTATTTTTCAACTGTTTTAATCAAAATATTACAATTTAATTCAAAGATTTTTTGTTTTGAAAAATAACACTACAGCACTAAATATGTAGGTCATTTTCAGATCTATGTATACCTCCAAACAGTTTCTACATTTCCAGACCTCCATTTAGAAATGTTTATCTATGTCTCCATTTTAAATTAAAATTATGGGTGTTTTATTTTATTTATTATTTTTGTCTGAAAGTTTTATGGAAAGATGAAATAGCTGAACTTACAAGTGTACATTTTTACATGGCTTTGCATTTATTTTTGTATTTTTATTTTTTTTTAAGTGTTGAATTTGAATTAGGAGGTGTGGCCGTAGTGCATTGTTTGCCTAAAAAAAACAGGAAAAAAAAGAAAAAGTGTGAAAAAACAAAACAAAACAAAAAAAAAACTGGTAATGTAGCGTGTCTGAGTTTACAAAGATTTCAGGGACGGTTGAGCTAAAACAATTCTCCATGGAATTTGTTGTACCCATTCAAATGATTTTCATTTCATATGCACGCATGCCTATACATGAATCATCGTACAGCTGTTTTTGTTTCCACCCCTTTTTGATTCACAAAAATATGAATGTACATCTTGTACGAGTAAAATATCAATAAAGCTATAAATATTTGTACTTGAGTTTTGAAATATTTTTTTTACTATTCAGAAACATCTGACTTTGTGGATAAAAATGTGTTGTAACTCGAAGTGCAATCAGACCTTTCCTGGCTGTTACCAATTTCCTATCTGCTTATTTTTTTGATAGATGTGTTTGTTTTAAATCTAACAGAAAATGAAGAAATTATTAGATTACTCTTATCTATGTATGAAAGCATATTTTATTTAATAAAACTTTAAAAAGCACATTGAAATTGATGCTATTGGTCCGTTTATGGGCTGAATATGGAAGGAGTGTTCAGTTTGTTGGTGTTTCATTTAATCAATTAGGTGGGGGAAATCAAATTTTTCAGAGTCAAAATGAATCAATGGAAAATTGTCCAATTCAAATCTCCACTGAATGACTGGTGCATCTGTAGTTGTGCCTAATAAAACAAGTCCAATATATGAATTAGAAAAGCCGCTAACCACACTTTTCAGCAGCAGCCATTCAAAAATGTTGTGAATTTATTTTCTTCTTGCAGTTTCTTTCTGTGTCTCTTTCTGTGGTCGAACCTTAGCAACTGTTTCAATCTGAGGATCAATATCAATGTCAGGCCTAGAGCTGACGTTCATGTAGGATCCGTTTTAGCAGACACTTGTTGCATTGCACTCTGCAGCACATGCCGGCAGAGCAAATTGAGTTGCTGTAAAGTCCAGACGCAACCTGATTTGCTCCGTTTGTCAAGCCGGATGCAGAAGGATAAGTTGTAGAAAGTACGGCCTTAATGTCATCAGAGAAAGACGGCACGGCTGAAGTAGGAGAGGGAAGTCTGTGAGCGCAGACGCTAAATAGATGGAATCTCGCATGCATGCTAAAAGAAAAAGTCTCATTATTATTTTTGTTTTGTTTTTGATGTCAGCAATTTATTTTGAGAAGTTCACGAACTGCAGTAAGTTGAAGCCGGCACGCCCCATCCACTTGTTCTACCTTCACATGCTAAATTCTGCCCATCTATTATAGCTGGCCCTCTGTTTTTTAAGTGTGTTAACTTCCTCTGGGAGTCTAATTCCAGATGTGTGTGTGTAGAAAGTAATTACTCCCTGTGCTATAGTAGGGTATTGTTTGAAGCTTGTACACAGAATTAGCCCAAATGGCGTCCCGTTGAGTGTGGTACCCCCAACAAGGTCACTGCGCCTTTAATTTATACCTCTGTGCTCATACATCAAGATTGAGTGATATAGCTGCAGACTGATGGCTCTGTATTTACCCGCTGACCCCTCTGGTTTGGGGCCTGGTCTGGAAATAACAGCATCCTTTTATGTGTACTAATAATTAGCACAGCACACACGGCCATCCATCAGCCGCCAATGAGCCATGTGGCTGCTTTGTCAACATGTTCGATCACACAAAGCTGTTTATGTTGGCCACCAGTAACAAGTACACAATAATGTTTTAACAGAGACGGGGCCTGGTGAGAGTGTGCGAGACAGACAGTGTGAGTATGAGGGCACTTAGTGGCTTCTTGTTCTTAATTTTATTTTTAAATTAAAATGAACTTCTGCTTCATGTTACCAAATGGATTTTCCTGTAGTACTGGGCCATGTTCAACTATTTATACTTCTTGAAATAGCAGTATTTTTTTTCACATTGCAATAGACTGCAGTGTGTTTTACTGGGATTTTTTGTGACAGAATAACACAAGGAATCACAAAGAAAATGGTTTTTTTCAGGGCTGGACAATATCGCAGGAAAATGTACCTCGGCATAAGCATTTCATATCAGTGGATATCGATAATTATTATTTTTTTTTAAAAATCTGAGATATTGCCCATCTGGTGGTGTGATCTTTCCCGTTTAATCCACAGTTTTCACTCCATGCTGGTTTTCTTTGTTGTTTTTTTAAGCAGTTATGAGGCAGGGTGGTGAAACCTTAAAGTGATGATGCACAAGTTACTCAGTGGGATGTTCCCAGGTAAAGACTGAATAATTTGAAGACAGCAACCTTGTTGAGCTGGCTGAGTGGCTACAGCCTTCCCTCTGCCTACATCTCCCAGAATCCTGTGCGGTTCTGGATTGGAGAATATTCCATAAATTGTCACTTTCCTAAAATAACTTCATGTTTTAGCAAAAGTGATTTTTAATTATTATTTTTTAACCCAAATTATGTTTTGGCAAAAAAAAAAAAAAAAAAAAAAAAAAAAATACACGTCATAATTTTTTGAGGGTGAGAGCGGCTGGGATCAATGAAAAAAAAGAAAAAAAGT
>CAEGAF010120143.1:0-31232 GCA_903067075.1 Micropoecilia bifurca
CTCCATGCAGAAAGGCCGGGGCCGGGACTCGAACCCAGAACCTTCTTGTTGCAAGGCAACAGCTCTACCAACTGCGCCACTGTGCAGCCGAAATGAAATGAAAAAGCTATCGATATGAAAAGAAGGAGAATTGGCCTACAATGTCTGCAAGCAAACGTTCCCCAGCAAAAACAAGCACTTATGATAATCCTGATATTTTCTTAATTTACTGTGATTTTTCCCAAAAATCAATCAGTCTAAAACAATCCCCATCTGGGTCTAATTATCCAACAAGCTTTTTGTTCTTGTTGTTGAATTCGGTAAAATGAATCCAACAAACTTGAACATGGGACTCAACACATCTTAAACTATCTGTAAAAGAAGCACAGCCACACATGCAAACCAATACTTAATAAAATAAATTCTTTACATGTGGACATCTTAAATTCCTTGCACAAGCTGCATTTTATCCTTAAAGCAGTTTCTAGACTGGAAATGTTGGAAAAACTATGTTCACTGTGTTTGTAGTGAACCAAACAGAAAATCAGAATTTATCGTTTGAAGTCTTCCAACAACTAGGGTTAATATATTTTGCCTCGTGGGGGCCAAAAACCCCAAGTGGTATGTCTAAGAATCATTTAATCAGGTTAATTACTGCTGTGCCCCGACTCTGATCCTCTTAAGCCCCACTCTGACCAAAAAAAAAAAAAGCAAAAACAGAACAAGGACCTGAAGGGGGGAAGAAAAGAAAGAAAGAAAAAAAAAAAACACACACCACTTCCAAAACTAATGCTTCCTCTTGTGTAGAAGATCCATAGATAGCTGTAGTTAATTAAGTCATATTTATTTATTTATTTATGTATGTTTGACACCAAAAGACCTCAGGAGTCGAGTTTACAGGAAGATACAAGTCAAGATTAATCTACAGGAGAAAAAAAGGAAACATTAAAAAGAGGTGTTGCCAGTGAGAATAACAAGTTGCGTGAACTACCAGAGCAAGTTTTCTTGGCTTACAGGGTCCAACTGAATATGATTTATGAACAAGTTCAAACACGGCCTCGCTGATGACTGGGTGTCGACACAAACAGACATTAAAAAAACCAGAAATTCCAGTAGCATGAACTCAAGGACTCAACTTTACATTAACATTGTAAAAAAAAAAAAGCCAAAGTTGCAACACCAAGTTCATTTCCACACTGGGAATCAACTTTAAAATACTTTTTTTTTGTTTTACTCTAAACTAAACATAGGGATCTGCTACTTGAACAGACTCAACGTTTAAATCCAAGAAGGTTGGAGAGGTTTCTTCAGGAAGGCACCAGCTGTTGGAAATTATGTTTTTTTAAGTTGCAAAAAGAAAGAAAGAAAAAAAAATCTGATATGAACACATGACCACATTTATATACTGAACTGCATTAAATTACCTCTGAAAAGAGAATAGACCTTTGCCGTTACTACATTTAGCTGCAAAACAAATAATATTCAAATAAAAGTCCAAACTGCTCAGACCTGGCATCAGACAGAGCCGTCATCTGTTTGCTTTAATTCCCCTTCAAGACGGATATAATCCTGACCTCTGAGCACAACTGCTGCTGACCCGGGGGAAAAACAAAAAAAACAAAACACCATCGCTTATCTGCAATGAAAAACCTCTCAGGTTTGAGGAATAACCCACTAGAACCCTTTAAAACCCCACTAGAAAATATAAAAGAGGGGAATTAGCATAAATAGGGGAACACCATGTACATTCATCCCACTTTAAAACAATGGCGTGGGCCAGATTTTCAGCTTGAGGGGAGCGAGTTGGCATATGAGTCCTGACAGGCGTTAAGAGAGCACAGCTTTGCAACATACTTTGTACTGAATGACTCTAATATTGGGTTTTATTTAAGGAAATACTTGTAGGCAACTGACGCAACATCCCTAAAAGTTTCTACCAAAGTTATTTACTCGTTTTACTAGTTAATTTACAAATCATAAATTCGGAAGGGAAAAGAAAACAAAACAAACAAACAAAAAAAAAAAACACATTTTGCTCATTTTCATTTCTTAAAAAAAAGTTTGGTTACTCATATACTGCAACAAGTGTACAAATAGTTTAACAAATAACTTACTTACTCTTACAGCAATTACTGCCAGAGGCGAAAGAGTCCAGTTTGTCCACTTGCAGGTATTTTCACGGCTTGATAAAAACGCTTTTAATCAAAGAAATGGCCAACAGAAAAACTCCGACAGTTGAACTTCTTGAATGTTGTGCTCCACCTTGCATGTGTACGCCTGCGTTTAACCACCCTGAAGCCCAAACGTTTGAGCGACACCATCTTGGATTAGTTATGGGGGTGTTAAATGGTTCTTTCAGAAACTTTTTTTCTCACGTTATGATTTAAACCCCCTCTTTTAGTACATTTTCGGTTAATGTAGACCGTAAGAGAAAAAACAACATGTTAATTAATGGGCAAGGTTCAACTCATTAATATTTGAAAGAAGCAGTTTTTCATCCCTCCCCCCCGACTTGGGTGGTTTTGTGAGCTGTGCTAATTAGAGGCCCAGGCTCTGCTAGTGCAGTAGGGGGCATGTGTTACGCAATTAATTTGAGTTAGGGCCATTATTAAAACATTTAAGAGAAGGAGTGTGCTGAGTAAAATCCACTTTATGCTGTCAAAATTCATCACGAAATAAATAAATGAATAATATGACCAAAGAACTTTAGCCAGGACTTCAGCTGATCTGATCAGATCTAGTTAAGTCAATACTGCCACCTTCAGGATAATTTGCGTCATTGCAAATGCAGGGAAATAATACAAGACTTTGGAGCGCCTGACGTTCTTCTACTTTTCCTCGTTATTGCATAATTATTATGGAGAGCCATTTCAGCCAAAATTAAATAAATAAATTCTTTATTTAATTTTGAATTTCCATTTCTATGGAGAATCTCCATTTCTATGGAGAACCAATACATGACTCTCCATGGAAATGGCTCTCCATAAATTACCACCACAAACGTCAGCTGCGGATAAACCTGGGGTCTGCAACCTTTTTCGATCCACAAAACAGAACTATTTTTGCCCACGGTTAAGCTAAATACAACTCACTTATACCTGAGCTTTACTTAAAAAAATGACACGACAGGACTTTTTACACCACTTTCTATTTCTAGGTTTTAAAAGAAAAATAAGACCTGCAATATGCTAATATGTTCTTTTATAGGATGTTAAAATGTGATCAGATGCAAACATGAGGAGCTTGATAAATATAGAGCTGTAGAAATTCACAGTTGAGATAAAGAAACATTTAACAGGACACGTTGAGCATGCTACAAATTCTGGCTTTACTGAGGACAAAAAGCTACCAGTTTGATAGTAGCCATATTGGGACCAAACAAAAATATGGAAGTTGCTCTGTTCAGATGAAACCAACATTAAACTTTTTGACTGGAGTGGAGAAAAAAACTGACAGAAAACCAACACTGTAGGCCATATGTTCTACACACACACACACTAATTTATGTTGGTCTAAATACAAAAGTCTAATAAATCAAGTAGTTTTCAGCTGTAACAAATGAAAAAAACTCCAAGGGGCATTGTTTACAAAGTAATTTAAATTCTAGAACTGTTAATTCATGACATTTTCATGACAGTAAATGCCATGAATAAATGTTTATAGGACGTCATAAAATCAAAAGACCACACTTTAAAATGTGTTTAATAAAATTGTACTGGCAGGCATTGTAACATAATTTCAAACATTTTTCTTGCTATAATTTACCAAAGTCTTTGAAGTGTTATTTTTCAAAAATGGACATAAAGACAGACAAGTCAGGTTATCTACTGTACAGTATACATTTTAATGGTAGAGTACAATGATATATATATAAACAGCTGTTCAGAAAACAAATCACCAGATACTTTCAGTATGTGCTTTTTTCCCCCCTGTATGATCGTTACTTTGAATCCGTATAATGAAATGCCATCATGTTAAAGGCAAAGCTTTAGTCTCCCAACACCAGGCTGGGTACATGTGCAGAATGCTCCACATAAAGTATCAAGAACAAAGCCGAAGCTGAAAAAATCTTAGCAATAATCCTATTTTAGATGGAACCTTTGCCTTTAAAAGTGATGGGAAATCGTTGATAGAAAAGTAACTTTTATTTATTTATCTTACAAATGATGTTTTCAGTAAAAAAGCTTGTAAAATGTACTTGGTGCAAAAAATGCAATGTCTCTTAAAATTGGTGGAAAAACATTTCAAATGCAGAGTACAGCATGTGCAGAACTGACTTGGGACAGCTCACCAAAAACAGCCATTATATTATGTAGCAGCTACATTTCCAGTTCAGCATTTAAAATGTCTCAGTTAGCTTAAAGTAAAATAGCTCAAATAAAAACATAGCACATAAATACTAAAATATACTTTAATGGGAGAAATTAATTCTTAAACCCAGAAAAAAAAAGTAAAAAAAAAAAAAGGTAGAAAAATAAAAATGGTAAACTCCACATCTACTGATTCCAGTATAAACATAAAAAACATGATCTTTCCTAAAATGTGCTTGAATGGTAATTAAGTGTATTTTAAAAGGAGCTCATCTCAATCCCACTACCAGAAAAAAATACCAACAAAACAATATATAGTAGCAGTGAGGTATCAGCACCACATTCCTTTTGCCCAGCCAAGTGTTTGATTCCGATTCCGTCCTACTGAAAGTATTTGAGGCCAGCAACGAGGAAGAACTTCTCCAGAAAGATCTCAGAATCCAGGACGGCGATGTGCGCTGCGCGGCCAATGAGGGAGTTGGCTGTGTTGGGCAGGGCATGAATGACATCATACCTGACTAAATTACAGTCTTTGTTCTGAAGTACTGGCAGCAGCAGGTTTTCAATCATCTCAGCATAAACGGGCCCTGGTATTCACAGGAGAGAAGCAGGACGTATAAGGCTACTTTCCCTAACATACATTTAAAAAGTGCTTTTGTGTAATATTTGAACTTCAAATTTCCATCAGCTTTTGGGAATGATGATTAAGAAAAAACTTAATTTTTACACACAGATTCATCACTGCGTGTAATAATTTTTAATAAAATTACTGGAATAAATTGAGTTTTTTTATTTGTTGAAATTTACCACAATATTACAACTACAGAAGAATCAATGTCTTGAAAAAATGTCCTCCCATCAACTAAAAAAAAAAAAAACTATGGGAATACTTAGTCTTGCTTCATGTGCATCTTTGTGATTACATGCAACTCTAAAGAAAAAAAGTGGACAGTGGCTTTGATCTTGGATCAACTCACCTGTTTGTTTGTCTTTTAATGCCGTTTTGCACATCTCTATTCGAGCAGAATGATAGGGAACATAGCGATCCTGCAGTGACCCCACCAGCACCACATTCCTAAAGTACTGCAGACCTTAAAAGGCAGATGGTGAGACAAGTTAGAACTATAATCTCGCCCTGTATTTGAAATTTACAGCTATAAATAGCGAAGCTAACCAGATTTTTTGCTGAGTTTGTACAGAAACGTTTGGCGAGGGTCAGAGTGATCCCGACACGTCAGCTGCAAGAGAGATCCTGATTTTTTCCATTTCTGCATGAACCAAAGGCCTGAGACAGAAAAACATTTACATTTTAGTGCTCATTAGTTTTAACTGAGACATAAAATTAGCTGAGCCAAGTGGCCAGTAATGCGTTTCTCATGTTTACCTGTATTGACCAGAGCAGAGCTGTTGTACAGTGTGCCCAGATGAGGTCCTGAGAGGGAAAGAAATGTGTGCAGCTTGCTCAGGTAGCATTTAAACCTGGGTCTGGTTAACACTGAGCGAACTATGAGGTTCCCCAAAGAATGCCCCACAAAGCTGGAAAGTAACAACATGGAAGGTTATTGGTCAGCTATAATCAACTTATCAAAATGAGCAGAAAATCACAACAAGCTGTATTCATTAATTAAATATTTTGATATTAGTTTGGGACTGAGCAGCTTACCTTATCTTTGACACAGTGAGGTTGTAAAGCTGAATGTACTGGACGATTTCATCCAGCAGGCGGTCTGTCATTGACTCAAAGTCAGCAAATGTGTCATTCTGGAAATAGAAATGGTGAGAGAAACAATGACAGAAGCTGTCAAAATGTTTTAGTTGAAATAAAATAAGACATCACATAAAAAGTTAGAAACATAGATAATGGATTAATCTTGCAATTGTTTAATTTTGTTAAACTCAAATCTCATACATCTGTAGCATATTTTTGATTCTGTATCTGTTAACGTCTTTTTAGAAAGGCAGTTCAGACCTAAAATGAATGGTACCGGCCAGGAAATTCTGAGCAGTGAATCTCTAATCATAATGGCAAGCAACGATTTCATAATCTGAATACCTGATTCCTTTCAGACATTAGGAAGTCTATCCGAGCGCCAGGCAGACCGAGCTCCAGGTAAGTCTTCACCAGCCTCAAGTCTGCACTGTTACCTGCAGCGATACAGGGAAAGGAGCGACTTTAAAAACTGCTGCAGAATGACTAACTTTACCGTCTGCGATTCTGATGGAAGGTCACCTACCATCCAGACCATGGACACACACAATGAGATGGATGCCTTCCTCACAGCTTTCATCCTCCTCCAAGCTGAAATAGGGAACGGTGGAGGCCAATTCAGGGACCTCACTGTACAGGAAACCAGGGAGCTTTAACTGCTTCATTTCCTCTTTAGCTTTGATGAACCTGTATATGTGGAATTAAATGCATTAATTATTCATTAATGATGTATAAGACACACAGCTAATATATGCACTGAAAATGTTATATTTCAGAGATGACTCACGCTTTCATCTGTGGCGTGGGTGCGCATTCGTACCAGTGCAGACTGGATGATGTGGAGGAGGAATAAGGAGACTTACTTAAACTATACCTAGTGCTGCTGGAGGGCAGATTGGAGCATAAAGGAGCTTTTGATGAACCTTTAGCTTCATGGAGATGAGCAGCGCTAAGCTGCTCAAACAGTAGGCGCGGCTCGTGAGGCGCAGCAACCTCAGCTGGGTCATCATCATCGGCAACGCCGTTCACAAAATCATAGGCTTCGCCTTCCTCGTAGTAACCGTTCTCAATCATCTCATGTTCTGTCTGATCCTCATCCTCTTCAACCTGTGCTTCTGCCCGGATACCAAGAGTAATGGCGGACGTCTCCACAGGGCTGATCTCAGACACGTCTGTGCTGGAGCATGAGCCAAAGTAATTCTCTACCATCCCTCGCTTCACCAGATCAGTGCTACTCGTGGCAGAGTTGCTGGAAGGGCAAGCTGTGTGAGGATCGCTACGGGACTCCTTAGACGTCCCCAGTCCGCCGGTTTCCTCCACTCCAATTTCCGAGCTTCCTGTAGATTTTAAATCTGCTGGAAGTTGAAAATCACCAGCACTTGTGTCAAGGTTGCAGGCTACATCGATTCTTTGAGCAACGTCTCCGGAGAACACTACACTCTGCTCTTGCACCAGAACACTGGATTTTCTGCCACTGGAACTCTTAGAAGAACCTTCGCCCTCATCATCTGAGGGCAGGGAGTTGATGGACGTAAGGGAGGACTGGACTCCGCTTAAAGCACTTGTACTTTCTGGACACAGAATTTCTCCTGTGCCGCTAGGCCGTTGAATCGTATTCTGCTGGACAGGGAGCGGAGCGGGAATTTGGACCGTCTTTTCTGTGTGTGAAGAGGTGAAATCTGATTCAGTGAAGCCTGGCCCTGCTTGTTGTCCTTGAGCCAGATGAGTGGCAAAGGAGCTGGGCTCACTCTCAATGCCAGAGTCCGAGAGGCGAGATGAGGCAATAGGGGCCCCTACGTCTTGGAACCTGATACAGTCACTCTTCACCTGCACTGTGACCGCACAGGCCTGACTACGTTGTGCTGCAGTTTTACTTCCCCTCTCAAAAACAGATTCCAGAGCCGACAGCTGCGGATCACACACATTTGTCTGGATGATCTTAGGAATATTACTGCTATGACTTGAAACAGCCTGATTTGGCAGAAGAATGTTTACTTTATCAGTTTGGATGACGTCCTTATTACTTGATTTTGACTCATCTTCCATTAAGCCGGTGGAACGCTGTTGTTGGCCAAAGCGGTCTACATGGACACCTTTATGAGCTTGTTGACTTGTCGTACTAGCCCCAGTACCAGCCTGAGGGCTGCTTTTTGAGTCCAAAGTAGAAAGATTTTTATAAACATCCTTGTTACAAGCAGAAGCAGTTCTATTGTAGCTTGCAACAGAGTCATCCGCAGTGTTTCTCATATTTGTTGATGTGCCGATAAAATCAAAAACAGAGCTTGCATTAGTCCGTGAACAGCTACTTGAGTCAAGCCGCAAGGTATCTTGCTCCTCGTCTTGGTTAACAGAGCCCTCCTCTTCTTTGTACTTTGTGCTAATATTGCTGTGGGGTGCTTTAAGGTTTTTATAACCCACTAAAACCACAGAGTCCTTGGAACCCTGTCTGGTCAACTTTTTGGAGTTCTCAGTTTTTGAGTTTTTCTTCAGTTTTACTGATTTGCCTTTGGACTTAGGTGGTGGATCAAAGTTTTCTGGCCAGGCAGTATCCAGCAGAGCACTCCCCGACTCTGGTATTGTACTGGCTGATGCACTGCAGTCCTTTGAGTTAGCCTTGTCAGTTTTACTGGAAACTGAGGGAATTCTTGAATTGTGCATGCCCAGCCATGGTCCATCACGATCTTAAGGAAGAAAAAAAAAAAGATTCAATTGAACACAGACATGAAAAATGAGTGCAATCACATATTTCTTAATAAACCATGAATCATAAATGCTGTGTTACCAACCCTCAGTGATAGATTCAAGGTATCTATCCTCAAAGATGACTGGCAAAGAGCTAACGTCCCCATCAAGGTCTGCACATTCCACTGGTAGTGGAGGCAAACACAGGAAGTAACTGGAGCTTTTGATGGCATTAGTCATCTGTTGGTGGCTGTGAGCACTGATGGATGGAAAACCCAGAAAGAAAAGGAGTTAATAAGTTTAATGAACAAACAAAATGTCCCCACAGGCAAATCAAAGCTATTTATAAATGATTAAGACAAAGTCTGCATAACGACTTACTGTAGTTCCTGATATGCCAGTGCAGACTGCCTTGGATGTTCAAGACAAAAGAAAGCCTCTGCAAACCTTCTAACCTGTGTAAAAAAATAAACAAATAAATCACAAAACAAGCCGTGGAAGTACAATTTCTGAGGTTTATTTTTATTCATTTAAATACCTGCATGTTTGATTTTTTAATGAATAATTTGAATGTGATATTTTGTAACACATTTGTACTCTATCGTTCATTATTATTATTTTTGGCTTGTTTTAACTAATTTTGCATTACTTTTTCCATACATTTTTATTTTAAAAGCTATAAAACTAAATACATTTTAGGAGCAGTTGTCCGAAATAATAAAAAAACATCTTTGTAAATTAGTCATGGTTAATGGTGTTAAGCAGAAGTCATTTTGTCATTGACAAACCAACTTGTCCTTTACTAATTTATAGGGTATACATTGCCATTGATAGGGACAGAGTGACACTTATGTTGTGTGCAGCATAAGTATGATAAAAAAAAATATATATGCATATACACCATGGCTGTAGTGATGCTAACCTGGAGCTAATATACTGTAGTGGGTAAAACAGACAAAAGGTGTTTTTTTTTTTTTTTACAGTGGACAAAGTTTGCGAAGGAACAAAATATATTTTTTGCAGAATGGACTATGTTGGTGTAGACTGTGTGTTTAACCAGTAACTGATATGCCGGACTCACTCTTAGTGTGTGGTGCTCCATTGCTAGTAGGGCAGCAACGTGTTCCTGCAGAGACACAACTTCCAGGAACTGTCCCCAGAGAGCCATGAGCAGCGAGCAGAGCTGTGCAAGGTTCATATTAACAAGTTCTGCAAGCTCATCAGGTGTCTCTGCCTTTCCCTAAAAGTATAAGAACAAAAGTCAAACAAATGAAAAGGAAACATATCTTCCTTAACAAGACAGTAAGTACCAGGAAGTCAAACAATTCAGCATTAAAGTGAGGAATGTTTGTCACAACCTTATTGAAACAGTTTGCTGAAAAACTCTGCAAAGAGTTTTTCAATAATATGAAGTTTTTAAAATTATAATATCACCTTGGTAATTATATCTAAAAGAAAAACTACTTTTATTACTATTTTTAACTGAAGAAAAATTTAAATGGCTCAGATTCTGATGACAAAATATTTGCTGCAGGCAGAAGCTGACATCACTCCATAATATTTAGTGCCACACCTTGAATCATAAAACTAAACAAAAGCTTTTCACCTACTAAAAAACTCTTCTTCATATTATCACTTCATTATAACCAATACTTGCACCAAGTTTGACTAAATGTCAATACTCCAAGCAGCAAAACATTTTCCTGTCAAGCAAATAAACGCTAAATGACAAAGAAAAAAAGGCAAAAAGTGAAGCAAATCTGACCTTTACTTGTTCACACAACTCCGTTAGACGAGCCTCTAAGTCAAGTTGTTCTGAGCAGGAGGAAGAAAAAAAAATAATGTTATTTAAGTATACAGAAAATGACAGAAAAAGAATGTGAAAGCTGAAAAGATTGTTGTGCCAGATAGAACAGATGTTGGAAGGTACTTTCTATAAGACATGACCAGACAAAGCTGAGAATTTTGATAGAAAAGAAGCATCAATACATTTTTTGCCCTTGGTCTTTAAGCATAAAAACCAGAAATAAAAGTAAAGAAGTAGTTGAAGAATTTTTCTCTGGAAAGTGGATCAAAGGTGCTGTTTTCTCGATGGAAGAAACTGGAAGTGAAGAGAAGGAGGGAGAGAAAGGCAGGCTGATTCGATGAGCTGAAAGGGTCAGAACATACCTATGTAGACGTGCCTTTGCCCTCGGGGATATGGTCTTCTGAGTACTCTCTCATATAGCGCCTGCATGCTGGGCTTGGCTAGTAAGATTGCACATATAGGCATGTTTAACCTTCATTAATTATCAGATTAATAATTTCTCCACTCATGGGGATTAGGTATGGCAACTATGGTTAGTTGTGCTTTGGTTTTGGTTTTAGTCCACTTGTCTAATGAGTGCAGGTGTTTTGTAAACTTAGTTACCCAAAATTGCTATGTGAATAAAAAGACTTGTTTCTGGAGTTTCTACAAGGGGTTTATATGGTATTGTGCCAGGGCCAGGTGAGTTTACATGGGATTACAACTACAAACACACATTTTTAAAAAGCAAAGCATCAAAGAAAAAAACGGTGAAAACAGGGTAATGCCTGATATTGTGTCCCATTTACACTATTAAGTTAAATCTGATTCAACACCTCTAAAGTCAGGAATACAACTTTGAATTCTGGGGCTTCTTCAACATCTGACCTCTACATGAAATGCTTATTTACACTTCTGCATATTAAGTCAGAGGGGCAAACAATATTGTCCACCTGGTTCTACAAGTTGTTGCTAAAGGGCAGAAATGTCCAGAACCTGGATAAGTATGCCATCAGTTAATATTGACATTAGCATAGAACATTCAGATGGTACCTGTTAGTAAATCACAGGTTTTCTGAAGTGTGGCTGGATAATTAAGTGATTCAACTTCCAAGGTAAATGGAACAACATGGGCATTACCCATTTCCTGTGTTTTAAGGAAAATAAAAACATGCAAAAATAAAATTCACAACAACGCCGTTATATAATTCATAAAGTAACATTTAATACCTAGTTCCATTCGGTGTGAGGAGGGCAGGTCCTTGGTTATAGAGGTAAAGTAATCAAAGAGGCCCCGGTAGGCTATTAGGAGAATGGAGCAGATGTTGTGGTGCATGCTGAAGGCATGTTGAAGACAGATGTCCGATACCAGGAACGTCCTCCCCTGATGGAGACAAAAAAAATTACATCTGAAACATAAACCTCAAACCATTTGTAAGCACTATTACTTTTGCCAAGTGAATATTTTTGCTTTAGGAACTATGACAGAACACAAGATTGAAATTAATACTTTATAAGTTTAGAAAAAGTATATCAATTTTCTTGGGTAAAAAAAAAAGTAAATATTATTCATTTTGGTAATACATGTGCTAAATTTATTCTGTCTTTAATGTTAATTTCATTAGAATAATAATCAATGAGTTGTTATTCACACGCTGAGCATTAGTGACACACCTGGGATTAAAGGGGAGCGCCGCCTTTGTTCTGCCTAATTGACTGTTACAGTTACAGTACAAAATCTCAGGGGAAGATCTGGATGCCTGACTTAGCTGAGAGAGCCAAATCACTCATGTCCAACGGTGAAAGTGCTCCAATTTTTTTTCTCTCTCTTCTTCTATCTTTCAACAATCTATCAAACACCTGCTTGCTTCTACAAACAAGAATGCAACTAAACATTACCTGAGGGGTAGAATTGTAAAAGCGTTAAACTAACACATCCCAAGTCAATTTATTGGGCAGAATTATGTATTTTATTGACCATTCAATGCCACCATTTTTCTTTCATAAGACTAAAGCATTCAAATTATCTTATTTTACTGACTGTTTAATGAATAAGAGTTCCAAAACTAATATTCCAACAGCTAAATAAATTTAGTAGCATCCACAACTTTAGTTTTTTGTAATGATAACTTACATCTGGTGACACCTGCTTCACATAGCTGCTGCCAAACACAACATTCTCAAGAAGTGGGATGACTGAATCTTTGCTCTGTGCAGGAGCATTTCGATTCAGCCATGTGGTTTTCACAGGTCTAGGAAAACTAAAGAAACAAAGCCAGAGTTGGGATTAGGATAGTAAATACTGATAAAAACTATTTATTTATAGGCATGCACAAATATTTCTGCTCATCAAACCTGATTAGGGGTTGATGTAGTGCCACAAGGGAGGCATGGATGGCTACAGAGATGACAGACAGATGGAAGTAGTCAAACATGACATTGATGTGTTGGTGGATGCCCCGCTGAAGGCTAAAGTGCAAATGAAGTATGCGGCTGCTAATATTCTGCAGAGAGCTTGGATCTTCTGGTCTGAAGGGACAATGATAAAAGGTTTTAGCAGTGTGTGATTTACATTGGCACTGCTGTTAGGACCGCACTGTCATACACCTACGTATAATCGCCATCTGTGAAATACAGATCCAGGCAGAGCTGGAAATCCATTTCAATGAGGGACTCTTCCACCTGAGAACAAAAAACAGTCAAATCTGAAACCTCACTACACAAAATAAAGTTTGTGTAGATGTAAAAAGAACTAAATGGAAAGCAGACCAGTCAATAAATAGAAAAAGAACATATCGCTTTATAATTATTAAACAAGAGGCAGTGGAATAGCAGAAAATGTATTTGCAATAACAAGTTAAAGCAACACTCCTCTTTCCAGGTCGTACCTTTTTCTCATCCAGAAGCATCATCACTTTGAAGAGAAGAACATCATTGACGACAATCTCTTCGTTCTTATACAGGATTTGGAAAGTTTTGCTGCAGATGACGTCATCCTGGACTGAAGCAGGAAACGCCAAATCTGAGCCTAAAAAGAAACCATCATTAAATATGTGCAGTTAATAGGGAAAATTCTAAATAAACGCAAAATTGATCATTTAAATCTAGGTTTGTTTTAAAAGCTGGCAGATACATTTTGTATAGTTATTCCATTATGGTAAAAGAATAGTTAAAAGAAACATTCAATAACTGCCATACTATGCTTTAGCAATTCTGTGACTCATCAGATGAGTTGAACTCAAACATTCAAGCATTAAAAAAATCCAACAGTATCTAGTTAAAAAACAATGACTCAATATTTCCCAACAAGACACTGAAGGCTAAAGTGCAAATGAAGATTTTTTTTAAACAAAAAGTTTTTATGAAAATTAAAAAAAGTCTAATTTCCCTCCAAAAAAATACAGCAAAAACAAAAATCACATTGCAGTCACATTGAGTACACAGAAACTAACATAAAAAGTGGCAGCAGAAACTAATGTCTAATTGTATGTTTGTTTAAACCATGTCTCTCTCTTGAACGATGCAGATGATGAATGACATCTAACTTTACCTCCTGGATGGAGGAGACTGGTCTCAACTTTGTGTGGGACACGAGGAGGCACCTTAAGACTGCCACGCATCTGGTAGAACCTGCAGAGGATTTAGATATTTCAAAATTATCACAAGAAGGAAAGCAATAAAACTGCATCACTGGCTTCCAGATCTTTACTACAAACTCTGCAAATGCACAACAAATTGCACATATTAGCCACAAGTGTCCTGTAAAAGGACACTACGCCTCTCATAAATGAATAATGCGCACTTCTTTTGCAGTCACTCATGTAGTAAACCTAAGCTCTTAAAGCTTTGATGAGTCACGAGCTTCATCAGAGAACACCAAGGTATCAGGACACGGCTGCTGTAAAAAGAAACGTCTGAATACTGAAGATTTCAACAAGAGCAGCTTGAACACTGGTTGGCATTTTGTCCCTCTAAGTTTCTATGAAGTCAGGTAAAATATTTTAATAACACATTCCAGTCTTGCTTAACCTGGCGGAGAACTATAGCAGACTACATGTATCCATTTATATTTTTAACATCAAAAAGTATTTATTGTCCTCCAAATCTTCATCAATGCATAAATAGAAATGGACTGAAGAAGTCAGGGATCAAACCAAAGAGATGATGATTAGCTCACAGTTTGAGTCACATCCGGCCAACAAATGTGGAAATAATGAGTTTGTTACACAATACTTGATGCAGTCTGTGCTCTATACTTATAGGATCCTAGTAAAACCAGTTACAAAATACATCTGTCAAATGTGCCTATTCTTTTACTCGAGACAATGTTATTAGAAGTATTAAAGGTTACCTTAAAAATTAGCAAAAGCTCTGCTGTGAAATATAGATGACTTTAATTTTACTGTTTCCTTAACCAAACTGAGCCTAAAGTGAATTTATTTAAATCCTCTGGGATTTAAATAAAGGATATATTTATTTTTTTAGATCCATCATTCTATGATTTTTAGAATTGTAGAACTGAGCACACCACAATAAATTTCAGATAAGCTAGTCATAGAAACACATTAATTTTTATTTAACAGTTAGGTTATTGTTCCATCTATAGACATTTATTCTAGAGTCTTTGGGATTCTCTTAGAGATTTTGTTGAGAGGCTCCACCTTAAAAAAACCCAATAAGTTACTAATTACTAATGTCAAAAGATTAAACTGTGTATAAAATGTGTTCTGAGAAAGCCTCCAAAGTACAAAGTCTTCATATCAATTCAAACAGATTGATGGATATGCATTGATATATTTAGCAACATTTCAGGCAAAAAACCATCAAGACTTTTTAAAGATTAATAACCAGTGATCGGCCAGAAGACTGCAATTGGTGTACCTCTAGTTTTACAAAATGATCTAAATGCTTTCATTATAAATGTAATCCAAGACATGCCACATATAAATAAACAAAGGGAATAATGTTAATTTAGTTTTCACATCATGACTGCCCAAGCTCTTCACAAGTGAAAATATTTACAAAAGAGACGACTCTGATTTCCTGCAAGCGAAGTAAACATGTAGTCACCTTTTTCAGTCAGCTGACTGGCAGTTCTCAGCAACAGGTAACATTAATCTGTACACTGACTCATGCAGCGTTTTCAAACCTATCAACTGGCCCAAATCAGTAGATGAGTTTCTAGCTCATCTACTGATACAATTAGTTTTTAGTTTTTTATTTCTTGGCAAAATTATCATCAGAAGATGTCTTAAAGATGGCACGGCGTTTAAAAGTTTTGCAAAAACTGCATGTGATGCAATGCAAACCTGGCTTTGGGAATGCATTTGGCTTGCAGCATTCACCTGTTAGAAGTGGATCACATTCACACCATAAACAAACCGCACAGGAGTTCATTGGAACTGTACCAAGACCACTTCCTCCAACCGGTCTTCCTATTCACTACACCGGCCTCACATTACCTCAGGTATCTCTTTAAAATGGGATTTCAACAACAATTTATGACAAAAAAAATAAAAAAATCATCTCTAGCCTGAACCTGCATAAAAAATCTGCAAGATCTCAGAAACAACACATCACTCATACCAGAAGTGTTGACTTTAACCTCCCTGTGTCATCACCATTAATATAAAAATTGTATCTAGACAGCAAAATGATCTCTTAAGTACAGCTTGAAATGTTTTATAAAGGAGAGCAAATTATGTCTTTGCTATTGCTAAGAACATTTGAGTCTGTTGAAAATGCCTGGAGGTCCAAGAGTCTGCCATCTGTCCTAGATTGGCTTGGTCAATCACAGAACACAATCTGTTCCCCCTCAAAGACAAACCGCAACGCGTTCGTTTTTGCAAATGCCTTTATACTGCAGAATAAAATTAATCACAAAGGCCTTCAACAAAGCACTGGGTAAAGGATTTTATGGGTAAAACATCAATGAACTACCATTGAGGTAAGTCTCAACAAAAAGAGAGGACAATCTTAAGCATCCTGGAAGACGGCAAGAGAAAACTCACCCTCTCTGGAACAGGTCCACATTGTAGAACTTGTGGAGCTCCACAGAGAACTCCACTGTGGCCTGGACTTCAGTCATCTTGGTCAATACAGGCAGAGGTGCCTAACATTATCTCGGATACATCTGTACTCCTGTAAGGAAAATTAACATAGACTAATTATTCCTAAGAAGCTCTGGAGGAAACTGACCAGAAATAGTTCAAAGACTGGAATTACAGTTAAGGTATTGTTAATTACATGTTATATGTAAGTCATATAACATACATTTAAAGTATGTTGCATGACATGTTAATGTTTTTGTTGTACCAAATGCAAATGCAGCCATAATTTGTCTGAGATATTTTTTGTATTTATTATTTCACAAATACCAGACTCAATACTAATTGAGCTGACTGTGTTTTACTGAGTCAAGCTATATAATACCACAGACACAGTGATATTATTAGTGCTTATAGTCACTATGGTGTAAATGCCAACACTAAAAACCAAAACAACAAAGAACCATTTATTAATTCTTAAATTTATGAATTTAAGAATAGGCGCTTCAGTTGGGATGCAACTGATTTATCTAGTCGTTTTAAAAAAAAATCTAAATATACGACTAGATATAAACTTAAATTTAAATCAAAATCCAATAATGCAGCAAACTGCAGAAAAATTCAATTGAAAACCATCTAACTGCTAACCTTCAGCAGTAAATATGTATTCATATCCAAACATATTAGTTGTTTAATAGAACTAATATGTTTGGAATGGTAAACAGATATGACAAAAAAACAACAGAGAAAAAACTATGCAGTCTGCTTGATCAAAAGAGGGTCACAGGTTTATAATAGCCAAGTAACAGGGACTTAGACTCAAAGATCTGTTTGAACAGTGCTGACAACTAAAAATTTCTGTTTAACAGTCCGTGATATTACTTAGACTTGCTGAAACTTAAGGGCAACCAATTCCCCTAATCAAAAGGTCAACAGAAAACCACATACAAATACAACAGCACAACCATCTTTGGAAACTGCTATTCAAATACATGCAAAAAAGGTTGGAAACATTTCACCAACAGATTACATGTAATAATTTTAAGCCTGCAGTTTTTGGGGAGGGTTTTTGCTTGCATGTTTTTAAGCGTGTCTGTCTTGTTTTTCAGTAAAGAAAAAAATCCGCCTTGTACTTAGAGCTCAAACAAGGGCACATTAAAAAAATACAAAAAAACTACACACATATACTAAACATGTTAAGACGTAAGGCCTTAATCAATCGGTGGGGCAGTTCCTCTTTTTCACAAGTCTGAAGAGTAGCTAACATTGACGAGTTTATTAATGCAAATCATAAGACACGTAGTGAGTTTGATTCCATTCCGAATACGAGTGGAGGTGACAACTGAACCCTGGTGGGCTGAATCTGCACCGGTATGGTTTCACTTTTTGAGGTAACAAACGACAGAAAGGCCAACAAAACAGAGGTTCGACACAACCATCATGAAAGATAAATATATAAAAAAGACGAAAATAATTCAATTTTGGTTGCCAGTCTGTAAGCACGATTAGCCACACACCGAGCAGTTGTCACAGGGAAACATTACACACACAGACAAGCAAGCTAACGCTACTCACCATTGCGTTGGCAAGCTAACATTAGCTCGCTAACCAATGTTAGCTCCAATTTCACTTCTGCCGTCGTCCTTTAACTAGTGGCTTCAGACTGAAAACTCCTCTCTTCGTTCTATCGTTCTTTCTTGTTCGTAAAAATTGACTTGACACGGACCGCTAGAATGGGATAAAAAGAAGAGCGGACGTGTAGCCGTCGGACATAGCTGTGCTTGCTATGCAAATTCGGCTAACAGTGCTCAATCTGAGGAGTTGACGGCAGCTGCTGCTCCCTTAACACTTAACTGCGCTCAGCCGCACATTACACAGGAGCAGCTGACAAAATTGCTCCCTGTGATTGGACTGTCAGGACCGACGACTACAAATACAAGTCAGAAATAATACGAATAATTATTATAACAATAAAAATAATTATTATTATTTAAAAAATGTTGACTGTTCCTATGTTGCTTGTTTAGTTCTACAGTAATGACATAACATAACATATGACATCCATCAAAATGGTCATTTTGAGCCATTAGTTATTTAGCACAATCTTTTTTAAAAATCTAACTCGTGAAAGAATTTAATTCTAAAGGTCATCTGCGAGCTTTATTTTGAAGGTTAATCCCGCCTGGTTTAAGAAACCAATATTAGGTATAATCTATGCAGGCTTCCATTTCTAAGACTAACATTTGAGCCATCAACATTTTTCATTTAATAAATGTTGATTAATTGAAGACTATTCAAATTAATCTTTATTATTAAAACGTTATTTCAATCTGTTCGACCAAGGAATTTAAATCCTATCAAAGCAATCCTTCAAATAAAAAAGTGAGACTTTTGACTAGCATCTGTCTGCTTTTCTTAGAAGGTGCAAGTTTCTTCTTCAAAATATATATGTATAAATTTTAACAATGACCAGCAGCAAAATCTGCTTTTAGTGGCAATTTTTGATTTGATTGTATTTGGAAGATGTAATAGTGCAAAATATATAAATAAAATAGGTTTCCAATCAGACTTTATAACAAGATTTGTAAGATTCCGTATGAGAAGAAAATTGCATTTTCTACCACAATGATAAATATGTTGTCCAAAAATATAAAAATGTTCTTATATAAACATAGAAATTATTGGTGTTTGCCAAAAATATACTACAGGGAACACTTCAAAAATGTTTTTAAGTTGTTTTTAAAGATAATTTTAGATGATAGCCTTCCTAAAAAATAAACTGGATAAGTCTTCAATCTGGTACTCTGGCCTCATCTAACCATTGTTTTCTTTTCTTTTTTATGGGCAATTTTGTTTAGAGACTTCATAATTAATTTAGTTTTGTTCATTTGTTTTAGATATGAAAAATGCCTTCCAATATCAGTGTTAAATGTTAGGATTTGATGTATATTGATTTTTGAGAATGTGTTCTTGCATCATTTTAGCGTTACCATGGAAATGGCATTTATTATGAGAAGGCTTAGACTAGTTTATTGTTATCTGCCTGTATTTATGATGCTGTTTGTCATTTTCTGTTTTTACTACATTTGTTATTTTAACAGTTTTTTGTTTTTCAGTTATTTTTCTCTCCACAGAAGCTACACCTGGTCTGATGTCGATTAGCTGTGTGATTGCTTCCTGGAAAAGGGCATTGGCTGACATGATGCTGCCATCACCTACCTGTTCTCCCTCTCCTTTTCATTTCCACAAACATGGAAAATTTTCCTGATTGTACCAAATAAAACCCTGCAGATTGTATGGAGTCATTACTTATGGCATTCACTCCTCCTGACCAGCAGGGGGCGACAGCAAATTGCTTGTATTGAGCTGTTGACTTTACAGCAGATCCTCATGCAGGGCATGCATGTTGTGACAGTGGGGAAGAAGAGTTCCCCTTTACCAGGGAGAAACTTCCAGCAGAACCAGAACTGGGCTCAGTACCAGCAGCCATCTGCCAGGTGAGAGAAGACAGAGCAGAGACACAACAACAGGTCAACTGATCAGGAGAACTTTCCATGTTCATGGAAGTGAAAAGGTGGGCTATGCTGTGACAGCAAACGCAGGGCCGTAACACAGAACCTGGAGGCTGGGGCAGGGAGGGGGTAATAGTGGAATACACAAAAACATGCAAAAATTACAAAAGGTTTTTTTTTGTACTGTTGTTACCATTAAACAATCTCCCCCTCAGTTCAACCTAATAAGTAGATACACAGTTGATGTCATGCAATAACTTGCAATTAAGCATGGGTAAAGATCAACAGCTACTGAAAGTAACTAAAAAAGTCACCATTAATGTAACTTAGCTTCTTTCCAAGTCAAGTAATCAGTAATCTAAGTTACTTTTTCAAGGACTAATCAGTAATCCGATTAAAGGTACTTTACCAAAGTAACTACGCCATCACTGAGGTTAATTATATGTAAAGTTAACCTCAGTATTGATTAAATACCGAGGTTAACTCCAGTATTGATTAAACTGGACAGCAATCACCTCACTCTAGTTCAGAATTTATAATACATTAAATTTACATGTAGCAGAGATGAGTTAAAACTCAGATTAAGATTAATGTAAACATAATCTAATTTGTTGAAATAAAATGAACTATTTCAAAGCTTCTTTTTGTCATTGGGACTGTATTAGATTGAGAAAAACATGGGAACTTCAGGTTATAGACTATTCATACCTATATTAAGTTATACTTGAGAAATTTTGAAAATTGGGTTTTGATTTATGAAACCTTTATTATATTTACGAAAACAAATAAAGTGTCCCATACCGAAGTAATGCGTTGCCTAGGAAACCCATTACCCATTGCCACAACCAATCTTGTTGGTACTACTGGAGGGACATAATTTGATCAATTAAACCAAATTAAGAACAGTGGGCTGTTGGGAGGAAGTTTGATATTAGTTCAGTAGTTTCCGATGATTAACCATAAAATTCTCATGAAGCGATTACTACAAAACATTTCTTTAAAATCCGGATCAGGTACCTCACTGTGTGATCTGAGGTTTTTCACTTCCACTTGCAGTGTGACGATGCAAGATTATGTTCACTCCTGGAAGTGTGACTAAAAATAACCAAATATCTATTGCTACATTCCAATTCAGTCTGTGAAATAGGTGGATTCCCAAGGTAGGCAATTACTATAATAGTCACTGTCTCAGCTGCATGTCCGTTTATTGATGCAGATCAGGCGTTAAAGCAATAATTAAACAGCAATTCCACTCTGCATGAAACTGTCTCTGTCTCATAAAGTGATACAAGCAGTTTGTTTTTGATTCTGTATTTCAGAAACTGCACACTGTTGTCGTGCTTCTGCTACTGCTGCTTTGTGATTCCACAGTGTTTTTACAAAAAAAAAAATATATATATATATGTAAAAGATGACTCATAAAAACACAAAAGCAAGACTTTTTGTTTTGCCGTAATACAAACCACCAAGCTTTGCTTTAAACATGACTAATGCAATTTCTTTGCTTCTATGCAATGAGTCATTTGGTGATTTAGGTTGTTTTATGTTCCAGGTCTGCTTTGTGACATTTTCTGAAAGTTTGTTATACCACAAAGATGTATGTTTGCATTGTTTTGCCTTTCCTCAGTTGGTTTCTCTACTGTACCGCTGTGCTTGTCAATATTTTATGTTGCACATTCTGTGGTTTGTGTTACCCTTATTTTAAAATGCAACTGACTAGTACAGCTGTGGCAAAAGTGGAATAATAAAATATAAGTCCTGAGCCAAACTACTGAATACCATCAGGCTTTCAGAGCAGCACAGGCTCCTGGAAAATGGAAGAATAGCTCTTATCTAGACAATTTATTCACACTTAATTAAAGCCTTTAGATTCCAATTCTGACATTTAGTAAAAACAAGTTAATCTTGAGAGCTTAAGTGCTGTTGCAAAAATCACAAACACTCAGAGAGATAGCCTAATATTTATTCAAGGCAGTGGCACAGCTTTCCAAACACAGAGCTTTTGTTCCCTCGCCACAAGATGCGCAGACTTACCCTGACTACTAACACACTGCTTTTGCTTTCTTCTCCCCGTTTTATAGCTGTGAGGATTCCACCTCAAGCTGGCATGCATGTGAAGGAGGGGGGGTTCTCGTTTCCTCAAATGTGTGGTGAGGAAAATCATTTCCAAGGTTGAATCATGGAACATGATTTCGAGTACTACCGGAGGTGTCTAAAACAGCAGCTATTCCACCATGTTATGGAAAATTAGGGTTAAAAATCAATTCAATAATGATGGTGCCAAGCAAAACTAAAAGACAAGATTCATGTTTGAGTTTCTTGAAAGGACTATGCTCTAGGATCCGATGATTTTTGTATTTAACCATTGTTTATGTCTCAATTCCACATTGCTGAGCTGGGAAGAAGAGAGGCACTTAGGAAGCTTGCAGTACCATCTCTTCATGTTGGCTCTTATGAGACAGACCCTGGCTTTAACTTCACAATAAACACAAGGTTTACTGCAGTGGGTGGTTTTTTTGTTTGTTTTTTGTGTGGGTGATGACTGACATCTAGTGGTTGAGTTGCTTTCAACACCACTTACCCTGTCCATGGTGCTGAACATCAAAGACTGAGCTTATCTGAGCTGCACAACAATACAACGATATGGCATCTTCACAACTGTGTACATGATCTGTAGTTCTAAAACGCAATAGGTGCTTAATTTGATCACAGTCATGAGAGTCCATCTTTTCAGTTTATCTACAGAGAATGCCGCTGAAATTTACTTTTGTGACGGTACAGTCATGTTTGGTTCTCAGAATATTCCACTACAGCAAAAAAAAATAAAATAAAAAATCAGTCACTGTGATGGCACAGCTCAAGAAGGAGCCAGCGTGTCCTGCTACAAATGCAAACACACACACACAGCTAAACTGTGAAAAAGATGACAATTTCTGGATAAAAGGTAACCAACATACCACACATCTGTTTAGGGAGAATATCCTACTAAGAAATAAAATGGAAAAAAGAGCATAAAGAAGTGGATCTAATTATATTTTCCTCCTGGGGGAAGTTTCATACGCCCTCTGACAACTGAGAATTTAAAGTAATTTAAACTTCAATAATTTATTATTCAGTAACAAATTAAGTTCAATAATTCATGTATTCTGGTAGATAGTTGCTCAGAAATGTTTTGGTTGGATTCAGAGCAATGAGGAGATTTTTTTTTCATGCCAGTCAACAAAACAGAGCAAAATCTTCTCTTCTTTCTCTGTTTATGTTTATTTTGCTCTTTTTCTTTTTTGTTTACACTTAGACACTGCTTGATTAAAAGATGCCTCTGCAGACATTTCATTGTAATGTTATGTTTTTTGTTTTTCCTTTTTTCATGTAGTTTGAACTCCAGTCAATGCTGATCCAGGACAGAGGCTGGATATGTTCTCCCTGACACAGTAAGAGCAAAAGCCTCCTGACAAGTGTTAGAAACAAACATTTGATTATTGGATAGTGATCTAAGGATAAAGTAATTGATAGTACAGGAATACATTTTAAGTAGTGTTCAAAAAGTTTTGTTCTTCAAAATTTTAACAGTAAAAATCAGTTGGACATAACATCTAAGATATGGACAAACTGCTTGTAGCAGAGGTTAAATTGCCCTCTGACGCAGCTCATTGGTGCTTACTGCAGGGTGGCCCCCCTCCCCGGTGAAGGCCCCTGAAGGCCTCCTCCAATCACCTTTCTGTTTCCAGTCTCTATATGAATATGCATGAGCCCCTGATAGCCCTGGGACCTTGCTGGGAAAGCTGCAGTGGACTTAGCTGCCTTGTTTTGACGGGGGCTCCCTCTCAGGAAAGGACTCCAACGTTCACCCTTTCCTACTCCTGGGAAGATCATGGCTGGGTTTGCAGGCATTAAAGGGTCTTTTCTGGTGGTGATTCTGCAGCTTGTTCTCCTTTGCTTCTCTCAAGTAAGACCTTTGATGTGATTCTGTCTTAACCTTTAGATTGATTCTACAGAGGGGCAAATGAGTATTCTCTATTTGCATGCAAAATTAAATTTTTTGCAAACTTTTGTGGTGGATTGTTCAGATTATTTTATAAAACTAAATTATTTGACAATCTACTGACAACTTCCTTCAGAAACTATATTTTCTTGGAAATTCTGGTATTCTAACAGAAATATAATTCAATCTCTAAAAGAAGCCAGCCTCTAGGCAGGTGTGCTGATTTCAACTCGCATCATGCGATGAAGTGGTGCACCTGTTCTTTCTTATACATTAGCTGCACGGTTGCATGTTGATCTAAGAAGGGACAAATTTAACAGAAACTTCAAATAAAAATCAGCACAAAACCTCCTTTTTTTTCTAAAATAACCATTTCACACAGCGGAATCAAGGGCCCTCTGGCCCACCTGGACCCCCAGGAGTCCCAGGAATTGATGGCATAGCTGTGAGTTGCTTTAACTTTGTAAAAAAAATATCCATATTTTGATGCAAATGCTAACAATGTTTGCAATTAGCTTTTGTTGACCAATAAAATTGCATGCCTTTGCTTTCAGGGTGAACGGGGGTTAGACGGCCAGGATGGTTTTCCTGTAACTATGAAATTTAATTAATTTCCAACCTCTTGTCGTTTCCTACAATTGCTGGTGACTCATTTGTGGGACCTTTAATCTCGTAGGGCCCTGATGGGGATGCAGGTAAACCCGGTTCTTCGGGATTACCCGGAATTCCTGGAAATGATGTGAGTAGTCTTTGTTTCATGTTTCATAAAACAGCCGCTTGCCATGTTAATGTTCATGACAGGGTCATCTTGCGATCTTTGAGCTGGTTCTGTGGGTGGAACTGCAAAGTGTTATCCTCCCACCAAAGAGCTCATGTTTCACATTAGTTTTGTAGAGACCTAGGAAGCATTGAATGTGTACAGGGGGTTATTGAGAGAAAATAGGTGCAAAAAAATGTTAATTAATTTATTTAACAGGATTAACAAATTCAGAGCATAATCACGCCTCGGTATAATTAAGTTAGAGAGCAAGGTTCTGACAGCAGGAGCCAATAAGTCACACATTTTAGCTGTTGAAGGAATTGTAAAAATGACTGTACGATAATTTACCTTAATATAACAGTTCTATTTTATGTGCTTTATTCAATTCCCAGTATAAAGGGAAAATGAACACTTTTATCTAGTACCTGTGTGGAGAATACCTAGCAGGATTCTGAAAACAATTGGTGCTCTATTGGGACACTGTTAGTGTCTCCGGTTGAGAATCCTCAAACCGGTGTGGAATGACTTCTTAAAGTTCATTTGTTTGAAGAGATCCGGACAGGAATGCTGCTCCCAACTGAGCAGTCTGAGAGTTTAGGCATCTGACTTAGGGTAGATAACTTTCTATATACGCTATTTAAAGTTGAAAACAGATGCAGTGTATGATCAAAAGAAAATATTCTGTTATATGTGGCTTATTAAATATTTAATAAGCATAACTGTGTTTTGTCATCTCACACGTACATTAAGATTTTGATGGAATTTGAAGAAAATATGCTGATGTGGGATATAGATTTCTACCTATATCTATTAAAAACACTGATACTAATTTGCTTCAAAATGTGTAACTTTATCTGGATGTGTTTCCGCTACAGGGTTTGAAAGGCCCTGTTGGGGACCTTGGGCCTGACGGTCCCCCGGGACAGAAAGTGAGTGACCAGTGAGCCTTTACTTTTGCACTTCTGAGTCTCTCAGTGAAACTGTGCCAAGCTGCTATCCGCTGTTTTGGCTTGGCAGCAAGAGTTGCAGCGCATAAACCAATTCCTCTTGACAAATGAGACATAATCCTGCAAGCCTAAGTAATCCCTGTGGGGCATGAAGCTCCAACATTGCTCCTCATTAGGCTTAATATTGCTGGGTCAAGTATGCCCAGCCCCAGTCATATGATTGTGCCGGTGGAATGTTAATTCTGACTGTCTGCAAGCTCGCACAGCTTAATTTTACCCGCTCAGTACTCCTGTTTGTCTCACTACCTGCAGTATTTCTGAATAAAATGTGTTTATTTCTTTTCCTCAGGGTGAACCTGGAAAGTCTGGGCCTCGTGGAGCTGCTGTGAGTAAACATGGCAGTCCATGAGTCATTTTATATGTTCACACATTTTGTGAACATATAAAACATATATGTTTTAGAGTCTTTTCTAAATTTTCATACTGGCAATTTCCCTTTAGGGTGTTGGACCTGATGGACCCCCTGTAAGTACTCCTATATGTATCAATATTAAAAAAATATTTGCATTGAACAAAAATACCAATATTATATGATACATGAAATGTACCTTTAAACAGGGACCACCTGGGCCTGGAGGACTTCTGGGTGAACTGGGAAAAGTTGGACCTCCTGTAAGTAAAAAATCAAGAATTTGTTTCTTTTTGGGGTTTTAAATTCAATAATGGCAACCCCCCTAAAAATAACTACATAAACATCAAATCTATGTTATTTGCAAAATATAATTTAATAAGTGGAATATGGATGACGGTTCTTTGTTATTGTTATTGTTATGATTTGATAACTTCTTACTATTTAAAAACACTTCTCAGCTCTGCATAAGAATTCCTGTGTATCCAAACTAAGTATCTGCGCAGAAATGTCTAATAAAGAACCGAATAACCCGACTTAGATCGACTTCCTGGACATTGTACAAATGTAAGTTAAACTAGAGTATTTTTAATATTGATTTCAGATAAAGTAAAATATCCTGTATTAAAATAGAATTCGAGGAGTCATGTAAAACAAGGTGGAACCACACAAGGATGTATTTTGTTCTGTGGAGTGCTGAAAATATTTATGCAAATATAATATAGCCGACAGCACATTTATATGCTATGCAACACAAACTAGTTTGCAAAAAGACGTTCTTCACTACTGCATCTATTTTCAAATGTTTCAGTATTTTCCTGTCAGACTAATTACCCATTTAGCTTTTTATTTACCCACATATAATAGAGGTGAAAGCTAAAAATATGTATTTTTTTATGGTACTTTGAAATACCCTCTTGTTTTAATTCCAGCTTCAACTTTTGGACGTACTTTTCATTAATATACTTACTAGGATAAGTTATTTTTGTAATGGCTGACTAGTAGATTCAGTGCTGTGGAAATGACCTCTGTTTTTCTCAATATCTTTTAATTGATAGAGACTGTGGATTACATATAAAACCTATAAGTACAATTAAACAATTTTCTGAATGGTGAAATAATCTATATTAATTAGAATATTCAATTGTCATAGCAACAGTTTAAGCAGCTTCAGATAGTTGTAATATGCTTATATATATGAGGCATGGACAAGGAAGTGCTAAATAGTTTAAACTGAAAACCACATTGTAAGCAATAATGCTTTTTAGGATTTCTGGGGAATCTTCAGAGCGATTATTAATATCTCTAGTTTGTTTTAATGCATTTATGTTTTTGCATAGGGAGCGATGGGTGTGAGAGGGCCACAAGGACCCCGGGGACCATCAGGGCCCAGAGTAAGTGACAAAACATGTTTAATTTGAGTACGTTTTCATACACAAGTGCATCTCAAATAAAATGAGATGCAAAGATGATAATTTAAATTCATCAAGGATGAATTTAAATAATCAAAGATGTAATTAAATTCAGTAATTCAGTTTTAAAAAAATAAAACCTGCATCCTATTTTGATTCACTATACACAGTAAAGTGTTTCAAGTTATTATTACAGGATTATGATTTGTAATTAATCAAAATCAAAAACTCAGTTTCACAAAATATTGAAATTATACACAAGACCAATAAGGAGTAGTCTGAGTATAGAAATGTTATGTTTTTCCATACATAATATGTGAAACACTGTTGAGAGGCTTCTATCTTGACAATTATCCCACATACAATAACATCTGCTGCATACAATAACTGCAGCAGAAGCCGGTAGGACCTGGCTTCTCTGCCTACTCTGCCAGAAGTAACCAAGGCATTACCATGCTTGATTTGTTGGCAAACTTACCTACAGCACAATAACAGAGACACCGGACCTAACAATCCAGATAAACTGATGCTTGCCACAGGATGATCACCCTGATCCCTGCCACACCAAATTGGTGGAGTTATTCATTGAGGAATAACTCAAGTGTTAAGCTCATAGCTCATGAACATACTAATCTCTAGGCAAATGCTTTGGTGTTTAAATGTATTTTTGCTGAGAAACTGAATATGGATTTTTTACTAGCTCATAAAACTGGTCATAAAAACTAAATTACAGTAGTCTGAGTGTAATGAACATATGTAATATATGTTTCACCTTTTAAATTGAATTACTATATGTCAACTTTTGTAGGATGTTTGAATTTATTTAGTTGCATATTTTTTAAGGGAAGATGCATCAGTTCATTTCTCATTATAACAGATTGTGTCTCTGGAGCAGCAAAAAGCTGAATATGTTCAGTAAAAAGTCACAAATAGCTAGCAAGGTCACTTTTGTCTCTTGACTTTATTTGACAACATTTATGATCCGTTTCCATCATCATAAGATATCAGTGTTTCATGAATACATATGTTGAAACTCATTTAAGTCCCAGCTGGTGTCTCACTGCTGGGTGGCATCTGGCCGTTTATGATACGCTGATTATGTTAATAGTGTCAACGTTAATAACTTTATTTTTCCCACTTTCAGGGTGCAGCTGGGATGCTTGGTACTTCCGACCTGGTAGGGAATCGTTCCATACAAAAACACGTGGAGGTAATTTCTTTGCACATGGTGCCTGGCGTAGCGACTGACTGACTTATTTTGGTATTTAGTGTCCAAACTCTTGTCCACCTGGCACCCCTGGGCATCCTGGTCTACCTGGTATGAAGGTGAGGTTGTTTGCTTCTTTTCTAAAATCAATACATCAAAAATCATTACCAGTTTAAATGAGCTTTCTGGGATGTTTCCAGGGTCACAAAGGTGTGAAAGGTGAAGCAGGAGAACCTGGGAAACAGGGACACAAGGTAAAAAACAAACAAACAATGTTTACATCAAAGAAAATGTTTAAATTTCTCACTATTTACATATTAATCAAAATTGCATCATTTACCACTAGAAAATACAAATTCTTGAATAAAAAGTGTCAGTTAGCATTACTCCACATAAAAAAACTGCATTAAAAACCTGTTTGTTACATTTTAGAAACCTTTTACAGATGCTGCTTTGTTTAAAACAGCAGGGATGCGAGCATTTGTGTAATTCCTCTGACTTTTTGCAATTCGGAAAGGATAACTTATTTGAAATGATGTGCAAGCATGGCAATGCTCACCTGTTAATGTTCCTGTGCACCATATAAATGGAAATGAGTCTGGTCCCATCTTCTGTTATCTCCCTCATGCTGGAATATAATTTACTGTCAGGAGACTCTCCCTCTCAGATGCAATTTTCATACTTGCTTGTCATATACGAAGATATGGTGAACCAGAACAACCAAGAAAACACACCAGCTGTTTAAGGGTGAAGGTATATTATTCAAATGGAGAATCATTTTGAGATGTATTTACTGTGTTGTGAAAAACAGATTGCCCTGTTTTTGTCGCAAATAAATGTTTCAGATCATTAAGTAAATTTTAATATGCCAAGTTAACAACCGGAGTAAATGTAAAATGCTGTGTTTGTGCAATGATTTTGTCTATTAAAAAATATATAAAATCTGAAAAACTAATTTTGAAATCAGTTAAACAGAACCTGTCTGACAACATAAAGTAGACTAAAATATTGTAGAAAAGCAACATATCGTGATAATCAGCTGTCTGGAAATCCTTACAAGCCATTCATAAGGCTTTGGAACTCCAGTGGACCACAGCGAGAAGTGGTCCAAACTCTAGGGTCACGCAAGAGGTCAGAAAGAACCCAGAACTGAATCTCAAGTGTACTGGGCTTCACCTGCCTTAGTATAGGCCAGTGTTTATAGTTCAAAAGTAAGAAAACATCTGTGCAAAAAGGCCCTCCTCCATGGAAGTGTTACGAGGTCAACACTTCCATGGAGGGCTGGAAGGATTTGTTTTTTGATCAAAAACAACCAAAACAAAAAAAAAAACTGTTTGCCTAAAAGAACACAAAGACTCATCTCACAATGGCTAAAAGTATTTCTAATGATAATAGAAATATTATTTCTAAATATCATTAGAAATAATTGTTAATATTTCTAATCATAATACCTATATTATCATTAGAAGTAATGATAATAAATCATTATTATCCCCATGAAACATTTTTTCCATGGGGAAAAAAATGTTGTGTGGACTATGAGAAGTGTTCATACATCTGGTACGTAGCTAACACAGCTTTTCAGAAAAAAGATCGTCATACTAACTGTCAAACATGTAGAAAGTAGTGTGAATGTCTAAGTCTGTATTGCTGCTTCAGGCCCTGCACAGCATGTCCTCCTTGATGGACCAATGAATTCTGCTCCCTACTAGAAAATCCTGAAGGAGACTCTGTGACCGTCAGTTCATGACCTTCAGCTTGATCTATAGAACATGAGCACACAAATGGAAACCAGAGCAAGGTCTAAAGCACTGCTGCTGGCCACACTTACCTCAATTAAACTCAGTGTTTAAGATTTCAGAAAAACTATCCACTAGGCCACTCTGAAACTTTTAGGGGTTTGGTGGGTTACTGAAATTTCACGAATAGAATAGAAAAGGACAGAACAGAACAGAAAATTGCCCACGTTTCACTAAAATACAACTCAAAATAATAACAGTTTTAACTGTTGTGCTGGGTTGTTTTTGAGTCTACTCGATTGGCCATTTGCGCTCTCCTGGACAGGGTCACCACTGTTTTATGTTTTCTCTATTTGTATTTAATGGATCTCATACGCTTTGCTGGTGTCCCAAATGTTTAGAAACTTCTTTCTTACACATTGCAGACTAATAAATGCCAGTGACTTTGTTTCTCATCTATTCTATAACTTGTTTTTGAGCGTAATGTGTTCTTTTTTTTAGCTCTATTAGCCAACTTTATGTTGCCAGACAGACCCTGCTGAAGTGATTCAGTCTTTTATGTCTGGCAGTAATCACACCTGGGAGAAATGAATAAGCTGCATTAAATTTTGCTTATTAAATTAAGCTTTATTATTATTATTATTATTATTATTATTATTATTATTATTATTATTATTTAGGGGTTGAACGACTACATATTTTTTAAGGTCGACTACATCATGACAATAGTCGAGTCGATGTCGACTAGTCGC
>CAEGAF010120158.1:0-36171 GCA_903067075.1 Micropoecilia bifurca
GTTTAAACACTGATGGGTAATGAGAGCGATTTTGTACTGAATTCTGTAGGTGACAGGAAGCCAATGAAGGTCATGCAGAATGGGTGTAATATGGTTCCATTGAGAGATCGGTTGACCACATCCATAATTTGTAGATTTGGAGGATGTGCAAAGAAAGGCTTCAAATATATATATAAAAAAGACAAGACAAAAACAGAGCAAACGGGGCAGGCATGGGCAGGGAGGGAGCAGAAGAAAAAAGCTTCCACCTTCATCGAGAGCAAGAGAGAAAAAAAAGGGAGGTATTTTGGGAAACTGAATATTTTGAGCTTTATAATGTGTTGCTACAATGTTACTCTGATTCTTTCATGCATTTTTGAGAAATTCTTTAATCTCCATGGTTGTGCAAAACGCTTGGGTGGACCTAGCCCCGCCTTCTAGGACGAAGCTCCTCCTCAGAGCTGCAGCTTCTAAGCTTCCCCCTCACAGAGGCAGCTACCCCACTCAGCTCCTTCAGACTAGCCAACAGCGATTAGCAAACACCTGGTGGAACTGATGAGCTTATTATAATAGCTATTTCTCAGCTGGTAAAAACTAGTGTCTCTCCATTAGAGAGTTAATGGAGGAGCCATGCTGTGATGACTTCCTGAAGGTGGAGTTTCAGAAAGAGCAGGAGCTTCTTAAAGAGACAGAGGCCCAATATCAAATTACCAAGTCAAATTAACATTTATACAACTGAAGGTAACATGGTTGCTTGACTGTGCAATAAAATTGCACTATGTGGCTGGAAAACACACAATACTGCCCCGTTAACAATCTGAAGGTGTTTAAAGTGGCTCGTTTTCCAGACACCAAAAAACATCAGCTTACTGCCAAAAAATGCCCTGGAGGTTTTCTAAGCTTTTGAACTGTTTTTAGATCCAAAAGGAAGAATAAAAAAGTGAGAAAAAAAGTATTTTTTGACTAAAGGTTCCCTTTAAGTCTCATGCCATCCCACTGGGAGCAGACCCCGGCTCAGACCCAACTCTTGTTGAAAGGACTATATGTCTCTGAAGGTCTGGGAACATTTGGACCCTACAGAAATAGCTGGAGAGTTGCTGGCCAACGATATGCCTGCATTTCCCTAATGAACCCACTACGCCCTCTGTCTATGGATACAGAAGGTAAAAAAAATAATTGTGAAAACATCTAAAAAATTAAAAACATATATCCTATTGTAAAAAGTGGGTTTGATTGAAAAATCTCCATAGTAACCCACATTAATGAAGCTGTCAGTGCAACCCTGTGGAAATACAAGCAGGCAAATAGTTTCAACGAAGACTAAAGCCACTGCAAACACAATAATGAGGAAGCCTATTGGCAAATGTTTGGAAACACTGGGATGAATGAACGCCTGGCAGGAATCCAAGTCAAACTGTCTGCGTGGAGCTGCAGCTGCGCCGACAGCCAGGCAAAGCTGTGCATCTTTGAAGCTTTCATTAGCTCTCTTCAAGCCACTCTGGTTGAATCAGTGCATTCGACACGGCGAGGCTGATCGAAACAGACGTGTACTAGGTGTAAAATCATTTAGCAAACATTAATACAGTAGCAGCTAAACAGTGGCTGGCTACATTCTGCGTCAGGTCAGATCCCAGCCATGTGTTCGGAGCAGCGAGCGGAGATAACTACGTTTCCTTGCTACCGTTTTCACAGATCTCAATAATTTCATTCCTTGTAAGTCAGTCGGAAGAGAGTCAGATCTGGTCCGGAGCAGCTTCTGTAGAGCATTAAGGGATAAACAGGAAGTTCTGGAGGGGAGCGGCTTTCACATAAACAGAAATGTATTCATCCTTTGACAGAAAAATATTCAGGAATCTGTTTGAAACTAACAACCTTTTGCTTTTACATCAATTAACAAAAATATTCATGTTTAATTTTTTATCTTACAACATTTAGTTTTCTTTTTTAAATTGTATTGCTTTAGATTAAAGGAAGAACAAAGCATATTCCAAGATCCAAAGTGTGAACACTTCAAGTCTAGTAATGTTTGTGCACTGATGTTATTGCATCCAGCTGTCAGTGAATAAAACACACCAGTGCTAAAATATAAATCTCCACAGCAGGAGAAAGTGGTCCAGAAACTTCCTGTTTACGTCTCACTTTTCAGATTGGCTGTTTTCTTAATTTAATTATTTAAAAAATCAGGTTTCCTGATTAAACTGATCAGGACTCAACCTGTTTTCGTACCTACACATGTGAATGTAACAGTAATGAAACAATGAGAAGAATAATGTCTGAAGACATAGTGAGTTAAAAAATAACAACATTGTTTTGGTGTGTTTTTAATTAATTGTTTTATAATATGTTTTTTTTTTTACTTTTTGAATCTGGGGAACCTGTGCTGATAAAACCCAAACTAATGAACTTAACAGCAGCAGGTTTACAGACAAAACTTTGCTCTGAATTTCCAACATCACAACTTTGTTGCAACTATTCAAACCGTTCTACACTGCAAAAACACAAAATCTTACCAAGTATTTTTATCTACATTCTAGTGGAAATATATTAGTACACATGAAATAATATAAAACCAGCTAAAGCAATCTTCCACATTGTGTGTGTTGGCACAGATATACATCTAAGACATGGGCATTGGGGCAAAAAGCAATAAAAACCTCTGGCCAAGTCAAAGTCAAGACCTAAATCCAGTTAATCAATAGCAATGCTTGAAAACTGATGTTCACAGAAGATTCTTTTGGAAAATGTTGCTGAATAAATTCTCCAATAGAACGGCTGGATTAAAAAGAGCTTCTGGTATTTACTGTGGGTCAGTTGAGTTATTTATGTCTCTGTTTTGTCTGAGTCTCTAAGCAGCAGGAAGTGGTAGGTGGACGGTTTTCCCTCAGGTTCCTCTGTTCTGCTCCATCTTGTGGTCAGTACTTGGTAAAGCGGCATCGGACTACAGATCTATTCCATATTTTCTAGAGTTTTCAGGGCCTTTAAAATAAAATAAAAAACAGATTAATCTCAGCAAAATCTCAAAATTTAAAATTTTTGAAACTCAGAAATTTTCATGTATTTTTTTTTAATTAAATTATCTGAGATATCTAGAAAATTTCAGAGATTTACCTCAAAATTTGGTGAAAACTTACTCTTTGTTTTACATACCATACAACTGTGACTGTTGGAACAAAACAGACGATTGTAAAAGTTACATACTGAAACTTTAATGAAACAAAATCATTTAAAATTATAATCAAATTGACTAAAACACTTTAAAATACCTTTGAGTTGCGTCATTCCATTGATAAATAGGACATATCTGTGCAGAAACGGCTCCAGTTCCTCCCTGTTCAGCTGATGTGGACACAAACAAGACTTTAATCTACAGCTGAGCGAATCCCAGTTTCCCTCCTAACCAACTGCAGAACAGCAAACTATCCCAAACTGTCTAAACACAGACTGCTGTGTGTGCTTTCTCTCCCTCTCTCTGCTGCTGGAGCCTCGGAGCTGTCATAGCAACCCAGGGAACCAGGCTAGCATGTTAGCATAAAGGACGACAAATAACGCTGGAGGCCATGACAGTTTCACTTTTCAACCAGTTTCTGACCAGAAAAGCCAACAATGGCTCTTTGGATCTTCCAAAATGGTCCTTATTAGATTTGATTAAGAATCATAATGAATTAAATTATGTTTTTAAATACAAATACAATTAAAAATGCTGTGTTTTAGCAGTTTTTCATAGAATAACTACCTTACTAAACACTAACATAACCATTAATATTTCTTCTTTCTACTTTTTTTGGTCATTTGGCTTTTTAAAAAATCACTTTTAACAAAAGACATTTTAGAGGAAAATTTGTCATTCTATATGTCTTTATTTTAAAAACTAAATATTGAAAGACGTTTCCTCCAGTCTAGTTGTGTCCATGAAGGCAAAAGTTATTAAGTTAAAAGCCTTTGGGGCCACAAATTTTCATTATTTTTGAAAATAACTTTTGTGCCTTTTCTTTACTTTGTCTTCTCAATAATAAACAAAAAATATATATTAAAAGATCAATTTAAAAAAAAAACAAATCAGTAAATTATTTTCATATGCATCTAGTATAAGTTTACAGTTTTTCAATTTTTGAGTTGATTGTTTTTTTTTCCATTTTTGAGTAAGATAAGGTCAGTGTTTGTGGTTCTAG
Source organism: Micropoecilia bifurca (assembly GCA_903067075.1). Classification (NCBI taxonomy): domain Eukaryota; kingdom Metazoa; phylum Chordata; class Actinopteri; order Cyprinodontiformes; family Poeciliidae; genus Micropoecilia; species Micropoecilia bifurca. Next base: position 4,149 of record CAEGAF010120158.1, read on the forward strand.
TTACCCCAAAATTGAGATAAAAAATGCTAAATCTACTTTTGCATTTAATACTTTTTGGCAAAGATATTATTTTTCTGTTAAAATAGAAAAGAAAAAGAAAGTTCACAAAAATAATAAAAAGTGTCCATCTGCATCAACCAAGTATGCTTGGTCCGCCCAAAATCCTTCAGATGGCCACAAATGGCCCCCAGGCTTCACTTTGGACTCCCCTGTTTTAATCAGTATTTATCAGAAATTATAAGCCATCATTTTATTGAAACACTGTGTAACATCTGCAGCTCCAAATGAGTTTTATTTTGTTGGGTTAAAGGCAAAAAATTTTTTTATGTTCTTTAATTCACAATATCAAAAACTAACAGAAAACAGAAGTTAAATTTAGAATTTAATTGCTGTTTTTGCTGAATGTCAGAGTCTTATGTGGTTGAGTTTAAACAGGGATGTTACAGGTCAATGTTAAGTCAATGGGGAAAGGGCGCCCCCTTGTGTTGATCACAGAGTAAACACACAAAGTTTTAATTTGTAATTTGAGTAAATTTCCACTAAGATATTAGCATATTATTGGCTTTAATTGAAAGACTATGGACGCAAGTAGAAAACTGGTAATTAATATAATTTTTATATTTGGTAAATTTCATATTCACAAATGTAAATTTTAATAATTTTCACCATTTTGGTTAAAGAAATAAAATTATATGTATCCACTATTTCCAAAAGTAAACATAAATAAGCTGTAAACACATATGAATGTTGTAGATCATTAAATGTTTTTAATTTATCATAATCTCTGCTTTCTGTTTGTTTAAGTACCAATGTATTTATTGTAGAAGCCAATACAAATTTCATAGTTTATTTCACATTCTTTGATTTTGTATTTGTAAAGATGTTTTTGCAAAATTAAGGAGATATTTCATATAATTTATTTTTTCTTTTGCATTCAATCATGTCTGGTTGAAAAACTTCAGGGTGACCATCAGCTAGAATGATCAAAAAATGTAACAAAAATAGGACAATATTTTCTAGCCTCTACAAGAGCAAATAAATAGATAGGAGTTATGAACTTAAACATTTTAGTGATTCTTTTATGATGTTTTTGATGATGGATCTCGGTGATGTTTTTATGATTTAAAGCACTTTGAACTGTCTTGTTGCTGAAATGTTCTCTACAAATAAACTTGATTGAAACTTGACTGATTGATCAATCAAAATAGTTATCTATCTACTGCCAAAGTACAACGTAAAAACAATGTTAACTATTATTCAACTTCAATAATTACTCATTGAATGCAAAAAAGTTAATATTTTAACAGTTTAATGGGTAGTTTTATCAGTATATTTAAAAATGACTTGACCACCCTAAATTCTGGAAGGTAAAATGATTCCCATCAGATTGATAGATGAGATTAATGAATAACAAACTTTGCTGAACAATAAATTGTCCCTGAATTTTTTTTCGCGATAAACGCTAATATTGTTGATTTGAGACAATTTTTAAGTAAAATAATACAAGAACGCATTCTTAAATATCAATAAACTTTAAATTCTAGTGAACATTTAACACTGGAACTGAAAGACATTTTAAATATCCAAAATAAATAAACAAAAGAAACTAATAAAATGAATCATGAATTCTCCGTTAACAAAACTGTCCTTCAAAAAATGGCTGGTTGAGACCAAATCACCAGACTGAAGACGTTTGCCATCTAGTTTTTGGTAGAAAGAAAAAATAAGTCATGCAAATGGGAACCATTGAGCTCGTCTTTATTTATCATGCGATTAATTGATTTATTGCTCACTGCGACAGGCCTAACAACAGTATCATTTGGGAAATCCAGAAAAGTCCTTTAAACATGCGTAAGAAATCAAAGGAGCAGAAATGGCTGGAGCTGCTTCCCGTCTAATCCTCTTTTAATTAGGGTGAGAAAAAATGTGGGACCTCTGTTGGATTAGTCACAGCACACTGACGGAGCACCATGCTGGGAACCAGTGGACGGCACTGGTGACCACTGCAGCCAGTTGGGTGCAGGAACAAATCCTCCGGAGTGTGAAGCGATACACCCGTCTCCCTGCAGCTACCTGGAGGTTCGGCCGTCCCGCGTCTCAAATCAAAGCCCGTTTTGGTCTCTGGTGAGCTGGGAGGGATAAGTTACAGCATATGATTTGCTCATTTTCAATCTTTTCACTCCTGCTTGATGGGGGCGACTGTGTCTGCTGTCACACTTGCTCCCTATTATCCACCCTCTTTGCTAATCCTGCAGGGTAGTTTGTCCTCCTCGTTATCTTTCCTCATCCCTAACTATCTGTCTTCATGCTCCGCCTGCTTCATCCGCCCTTTTCTAGCCCGATAATGGAGGTTCGGCCTCATGGCGATGGGGATCCGGGCGAACAAAAGAATCAATTAACAGCTGGAGCTTCTGCACACGTCTTCACAGAGAGCCTACTCAGGTCAGTTTAGTGGTTAGAGAAGAAAGTAGCAGGCAGTCATTTTGACTGCTGCTTTATCTGGGTCCAACATGAAGATCACAGGAATCGTTGCTTTGGTCTAAAATTAAAGAAGGTAACCAATCTGTAGAACTTCCTTGCGTAAATGTTTTCCCAAAGACTCCAACTAGATCCTACTGCCATGTAATGTCATGTTTTGAAGTAAATGTTGACCTAATTCCTGACTGGACGATGGTAAACGGGATCAGGGTGACACCTCCAGCTTCACTAAGAGGAAATATGACATCTACTTCCATATCTGAATCTCTAAGAAAACCATATAAAGTTGATAGATTTATTGTTTTTGAGAAAAAGAGTCACTACACTTAAAACAACTAACTCTTACTTCTCTAATAGACGTGAAATAAGACAAAAGTAACTTTTAACCATTCAGCGAGTTATAAAAGCTTGATTAAAGTCCACAATTTCTTAATATTGATGAAAAAGCTTAGCTCCACCGGCAGACTATTTAATTTATAACAAGATATTTTACCCACACACTCCAAAAAACAAAATCTTACCAAATATTTTTTGTCTAGTTTCTAGACCAAATAGTTTAGTAAACTTGAAATAAGGCAAAACTAACTCACAAGTCATTTTTGAGCAAGAAAGATGCTGAAAAATGACTTGTTTTATGCAAATAATTCCATAGTATTGATGAAAAAGTTGGTAGAATGTTCCGCTGCGCCGTTACTTACCAACCCCAACCAAGCCCAGCCCATTGGCAGATTATTTTACTTATAATATGACATTTTTCCCATATTATAAGTGGAACAATTTGCCAGTGGAACTAGAACTTCTTGATCAATATTAAGGATTTGTTTGCTCAAAACAAGTCTCAATTTCTTGCTGAAAAGTTTTTTTTAGTTTGTTTTGTCTTATTTCTAGTGTAATAATATATTTGCAGTAGAAACAAGACTAAAATACTGTGTAAGACTTTGTGTTTTTACAGTGCATTCTACGTGAAATAATCTGCAGGAGAAACTAATATTTTTTTAAAATCCATATTAAGGAATTACTGGCTCACAACAAGCTCTATTTCTTGCTGAAAAGTTACTTTTAAGTCAGTTTTGTCTTATTTCAAGTGAACTACAATATTTACACCTGAACATAGACAAAAATACTTGGTAAAATTGTGATTTTTTTTTTTGCAGTGTAGAATAGTCTGAATACGCTGAACAAAGTTGTGATGTTGGAAACTCAGAGCAGAGTTTACAGTCCATATCCATAAACCTGCTGCTGTTGTTGGGTTTTATTGATGCAGGCTCCCCAGATTATGAGAACTAATCCAAAAAGTTTTAAAGAAACAAAAAAATCAATTAAAAACATACCACTATAGTGTTTTACCCCCTACATCTTCAGACGTTATTCTTCTCCCCTATATTGTTTTGGTGGACGGACATGATTGGACCTGAATGTTCCCGCTGTGGGGCTCGGGACACTGGGTGGCAGTGTGTCCCCCCGTACAGCAGCAGCCATGTTCACCATCTGCTGCCTCAGTCTGTGTGAACTCAGGTCTGCTGGGTTTGACAAGCGCTGAGATTAAGAGAAGGTAAAACATCCTGCGTCACATGCAGGGAAGTTTGTTTCTTACATGGAGGAAAATCTTTACGGCCAGACCGGATTCTGAAACTAAAACTATGCTTTCATAAACAAACTCATGCAACTACTTTATTCCAACTTTTTAAAAATTGTTTTATTTTAAAACACTTTTTTGTTTTTCTTTTCATACAAAATAACATGTCAAATGTATAAACACTTAAAAAAGGATCTTCTGAGCTTTAGGAGCCACAATTATCACATTTTATTGATAAGAACATTTGATATTTAGTCATGTAGTGGAATTTATTTAAATTTCAAAATTTAGATTATACACTCAAATTATTTTATTCTACAAATGTGTTTATAATTTATTAATCTGAGAACATGTGCAGTAGTATAAATTTTAATGTAATGGAAAAGTTCATTTATTTCTGTAACCTAAGTGACAGATTCATTACATAACATTTTATTCTGTTAATTATGTTGATTTTCCGCTTACAGCTACTGAAAATAACAACTTTTAATTTTAGAATATTACAAATTAATAAATTAAATATGTATAATATAAAAAAATAATGCCTAATACCTGCTTAAAGTTTTTTTAAAATTTATTAATAAAAATGATTAAATGGGTAAGTTATCTGGAATTTATTCTTGAAATAATATTGTAATTTATTTTAAGTAAAAATACCTTTATAGTTTAATACAAAGTGGAATTTTGAACTTTTAAAAATAAATAAATTACTTGCTTATTGTTCAATAAAAGGATTTTCTGAAATGAAAAAAAAAATCATAAATAAGCTACTTGTGTTTGCACAGAAAGCTGCGTCCGTCACGTTTCTGACAGTCAACAGAAAAAATGAAGCAGTATTAACACAGAGTTACATCCTGATTGTAAATTTCGTGGAGACGCCACAAAACTAATTTAATCTGGTTCAATCTGCAGGGATTACAGACATGGCGGAGCAAGTAGGGTCAATTATAAAACCCACTCCGTACTTTGCTGACTTCCTCTTGCTCCCGTTTTGTTTTTGGTCCATTTCAACAAACTCAAATGCATCTTGACAGAAAATCAATTCGCGTTGTGCCCGTAATACGGGATTATCCCGCCAATAAGCCTCCAAAACTCAGGATTTCACTCTGAAAATTTAACGGAGGGGGAGACGCGGGGGGTCAGGGAGGTCACGGCGCCGATAAGCCGAGAACTTGTAAATCCTGTCGATCTGTTTTCAAATTACAGCAGCAACAGCGTGCGAGGTGTTGTTTCCGTGTATTATGGTAATGTAATAGCTGCAGCAGGGCCTCTGTCTGCAGCTTCTCCCCGTTTGCTCGCAGGTATCCGCGCCTCCTGCCATGTTGGCATTCCGCTCCACTTCTCCCGTAAAAAAGAAAAAACCTCTCCTTCTACCTCTAAACTTAGAGGATGCAGCAGCGCCCACACAGCTGTTCTCCCCTGAGCTGGCGTACATAAAACATAAAAGGTGAGCCTATATGAAAAATGCACAGAGCGCTGGAATATAATGTGGTTGAAACCCCGCTGCTGTCGGGCAGGAGAGGGATAAAGAGAGAGGCCGACCCTGGACGGATTCCTTTTTCTGCAGGATTCGTTTGACTGGATGCCTGTGCAAACATTTACTCACCGTGCTCAATCCGTGGATCACATTAAAAAGATTGATTGTTCACTCGCCTCTCACCCTCCACTGTTTCATTGGCCAATATGAAATCAAATGGGATTTTCCTTTCCTTTTTTTTTTTTTTTTTTTTTACCAGTGGTAGAGTTGTTATGCACAGAATCAGCGACAGCAATCCGGCAGCCAGAGCAAACTCCCCCCTCATTGTTCTCAAGCATCCCAGTGCCGAGGCGAGTGGAAAACAACTCCATGTGATTGTTACAGTTGAAACGGCGGCGCTCCCTCGTGTTGCAGACGCGTAAATTAGAAGAGCTGCCGTGTAAACTTGCAAGGCAAATAATTGGTGCCTCGCCACCTACCGCGGAGTAATTGCAAAGTTCACAAAAAGAAAGTGAAATTAAACAAGAGGGGGAAACGGGGGATCTTTCTATGGGAGCGTGCAGACCAATTAGAGCTTGTAGATTTCAAATCAAATGAAATCCAGTCAAGTTTTTCAAAAACGAAAATGGCATACAGCTGGGGATTCTCAGGGTAATATCACCTTGAGTAAAACAATAAAAACATTAAGATTGAGAGCATTTATCCATCCATCACCTGTACCTGCTCATCTTCAACCACATCTTAGGACAATATGAGGCCAGCTAGCCTAACAGTAGGCTAATTGGCCTCATATTAACGCAGACATTAGCGTTACAAATGTCTGCAAAACTTTGTTGATATTCTGCTAATGTTGAAAACCCCCCACAGTTTCGCACTAAATATTAGACATAGTCACTGCAGGAAGTTAGCATTGCTGCTGATGCGTAGTTAGCCAAAACAGGAAGTTAGCATTTGCGCTAAGACATAGTTAGCCATAGCATTTTCTTTTTTTAGCCATAGCAGGGACTTTGCAAAAGTGCTGAAGCATGATTAGCCACTCTGAAGTTAACATTAGTGCTGCATCATACTTATCCAAAACAGGAAGTTAGCATCAGTGCTGAATCGTAGTTAGCTGCTAAGGTTAAGGTGCTGATTAAGGATTGATTGGAAGATGAATTAAAATGAACTTGTTTATTAACATACCCTGAGATGGCATTATTATTAATTGGTGCAACACAAATAAACTGTACTTTAATTACTTTAATTTATGTGAATTTCTCATTTTCTGTATTGTAGTAGAAACAGGTGTGGGGAGAGGTAGTACAGCATCACTTTATGCTCCATGCAAATCAAATAATGTAGATATACTGAAAGACTAGGGTCTAGTAGAAAGATTATAAGTTCCCCTCACTATCCTCTGCAGGGCAAATCTTAACCAGGTCATCCTGGAGACTCTGTGGGTGCAAAATTAACATTAAAGAGTTCGAGTTTTTACCCCTTATCTTTTCCAACCAGTCAAACTGAACCGGATCCATAACATCTACTCCCCTCTGTGGTTTTTATCAATAAAATCAGCTGGTAAAACAAATTAACGCTGTGGGTAGACGGCAGAAGATGTTGCTCTGGGTGTCTGAGGCGCTGAAGTGAAAGTAAGGAGCAGAGCTCAGCCGCTGTGACCCGAGGGATGGAAGGTCAGCACACTTTCCCCTCCTCTGTAACCTGCTTTCAGAATTACCAAACTGCTCCTGGAGATTAGCCCCCCTTCCTGCCAACACGTTCTCCTCTCCATTTCCCTTCTACGTCTTCCTCGCCGCCGCGTCACTTTCTCTCCCCCTCTCCCGCTCGCCCCCTCACGTCGTTAGCATTTAGATAGTTGAGAGCAGAGGAGCCTGGGTAATAGGCTCTCCCCTCCTCTCCCCTCCATCCCTCTTTGCTCAAATCAGCTGAAGTGAGAGGGATTAAATCAAAAGAACAACAATGATGATGAGAGCAACTGCAAGGCTGAGAAATGCGGAATCAGGGGGTGGCGCAACGCCTGATCGGCTCTGAGCTCATTAACCCGGGCCTTGACAGAACCGATGTTAGAGGTGATTGGAGATTATCACATTTAGGGGATACTTCATCCCCTTATCTCGCCCAGCATCGCCTCCCCTTCCCTGCTTCCCCTCGTGCTTCTGTTTCTCTCGATTTCATCCAGGTCAGCTGTCCGCGGTTCGATCCTCCTGGGAAGGGGCGCGCAGATGCCATCAACACCAGCTCCGTGTCCGCTTGATCTCATAATTCTGCTTCATTTAAACTTCATCAACTGTTCCACTGGACCGGAAGCGGAGAAGAATGAAAACAGCTTGTGTGGAAACAGCTTTTTCTCCCTCGCTCCCTTTTTTGTTGTTCGATCTGGTATGATGCCCCCAAAGCTGCCGCCACCCCACTCCCACTCTTGTAGTGACCAAATTTACCTCAGAACCTGCAATGAAGGCAGGTGTTCATGCACAAACGCCTGAAAAACAGCAAAATGTACTGTCTCTGCAGGGCCGGCCAAAGCCTTTTTGTGGCCCTGAGCTGATTTTTATTTGGGGCCCTCTCATACCAACATGTCAGTAGATATTTCAATATTCCTAAACTACCTGCTATCGCCATCATAATTTTTTATTAACTTACATCATGCTGGCATTATTATAGCTATTGATTTTAGCCTCACAGAAAGGACTAGATATATATTTGTATTTTGAAATGCAGAGGTTTTTAAATATGCCATATTATTTAAATTATTTGAAAGGAACATCTGCTGATAAATACTAAACCTTAAGTCAACAAGCTTTAATTTCTTACATTTCCTTGTAGTGGCAGCATTAAATTAATGAATTATTTATGTAAAAACTATAAAAATAATATAGAAATTGGTTTTTCACGTGAAATAACATTTAGTTTAACCTGCATTTCCTTGGGCCGGCTATGTGTCTTTCTACTGGTTTTTGATTGCGTGTCAATTTTTCCTCTTCTTTACTGATTTGTTCACATTTTGGATAATTTTCCTCCTGTAAAACCCAGTATAGACCCAGTTTTCAGTCTTATGTTAAATTATTTATTCAATTCTGTTGTTTCAAAGAGTTTACCAACATTTCCCCCCGTTTTTAGGGTAATGTTTAATTAGCTTATTATTATGGTTATTGATTTTAAAGAGTAGAAAACAGGCAAAGATGCTCTAATTATTTGAAATGCAGAGAGGAAATCTAAATATCTTGAACAGTTTCTGACGTCAAACGCAAAATAATGTTTCTATTTTATTTAAATATTCAACTCCACTGTTTGGCCGTCACCAGTTAAGAACGTTGTTTTTCCAGTTTGCAGGGCTGTGTGGTGAAAAAAAGCTTTATATATGTTCCTCTTTTTACACTAAAAACATCCAGAGTTCAGTTTCCAGCTGACCGTTGCCTATTAATTCGGTGGTTCTGGACTGTGTCCAGGTCCAAGCTAAACTGAACCGTCAATATTTTATGTCTGCTCTGGGGTCTCTCTATTTTCAGAAATAATCAATATACAACACTGGTGAAAAGCTGAGCCATCTGTAAAAAAATAAAAGCAGGAAACCGAAGCAGAGCTGGACCCTGCAACACATGAACAACCCAAAACATGCATGTAAAGCCACTATGACTGAAGGAAAGAGTCTAGAATAGCTTGAAAACACATTCCTGTTGAAATCATTTGTTTAATTAGTAAAACTAACGGGGAAAATATTTTCATTTTTAGATCTATTTATGTTCTGGAAAATATTGCCAGTTAACTCTGTGTGCTCAGAGTTTTCTGTATCTTCCAAGTTGTACCAACTCTGGTTCTGCTGGAGTTTTTTTCTTGTTAAAACTGTGTTTTTCTCCACTGTTGCCACATGTTTGATCATTAGTGCAGCACATTACAGTAAAAATCTTTTAAGTGTGGACACAGGATTAAAAATGTAAGTTTTTCATATTTCCCTTTAGCCACTTGACTTTCAGGATGATCGCCATTTTTCAAGATGGTTGCCATGTTAGAGCCTTTGAAACCAAATACTTACATAAACATTGGATGTTTCTGACTTTGGTTATCCTTTTTGTACAGCTTTAAAGTAATAATATGTAGTAAACTCAGAAACTGTGGACTTTGCTGTTTGCAAAGTTGTCAACACCAGTCGTCAACTGAAAGGAGATGAAGAGAGACAGTTGTCTTAACAGTTAGCGTTAGCTTCTGTTAATTTTTTATGTGTTTAGCAGAAGCATAGCTAGCATCCTTATTTAGTAAATTAGCGGTTAGTAATACCTAACTTTTTGCACCCAACACTGGCATTAACTGCTGTTGATTTTAGTGCAAACACATTCTCTGTTACGACCAGGGCGGCCATTTTGGAAAATGTCCACCAGAAATAGGAAACAAGAGCAAGAAAATGTAGACGCAGGCTATGTTTGGACCCCAAACACATTCAGTTAATTGCTGATTTTATTGCAAAAAATAATTTTCCATGATAACCATGGTGGCCATGTTGAAAAATATCCGCCATCTTGATTTTTTAATGTGAAAAATTTAGCTGAGATATTCAGTTATCTGCTGGATTACTGTCTGGATGCAGTCAGCTGGGTTTCTCCAGGTGGCTTTATGAACTGAACTTAACTGAACTGAGTGAAGTCATTTGGATGCATTTTGTGGTTTGAAATGTGGCTATAATACTGTAAACAGCGCATCCTGCAATTCTTAAGTCAAAATTTCTTTCTATTACTAGCAGAAAAGTTGTTTAAGTTAAGATTTAGTACTGTACAGAAGACTAAATGTAGGGAGAAAAGTAGATTTTCTGCCTGTGCTGCTGCTGTAAGGCTACAAACTCACGCACACGCTCCCCTAATTTGGATAAAGTCACTAATCCCACCGGTCGTCAACGATGTGCACTGCTCCCTCCTCCTCCCCCTTTCACACTGGGAAATTTAGCATGCCCCCTCGGCTGAGGCAGAAAATGAGATTACTGTATTTAAATGACTATGGTAATGGCGGGCATGCTGCCGGGCCCCCGTAGGATACGGGATTTTCTCCTGTGCTCATTGTTAGCAGTTTTGCAAAGTGCTATCGTCCTGCTTTGGCTCACAATGGGGATGTCATTTAAAAGACATTTCTTTTTCTTTCTCGCCCCCCCGCGCCCTCTTTCTTTTCATGCCCCTCTGTTCCAGCTCCATGTACCGGTCCCCAGGAGGCCCAGTCTCCGACTGAGTGAGCGTCAACCTTCCACCCGTCCAGACATAAGGTGAATATTCTTTATTTAAAGGAGCGGCTGAGTGATTGGACACGGTGGGTCTGTTTTGGAAGACATAATCCAATCTATGTTTGTAATGAAGTGTAGTCTCTGAGGACGGACGCCATGTGTCCGCTGTGAGACGCACAGACCAGGTGGCCGGGAGGTCAAGTGTTTGAGGGTACCTGTGCTACCCTAAGCGCCACTGAAAGTCAGGATTTTCTTGTTAGTTGATCGTTTACAACAATAAACAGCAGCAGATTAAATAAAAATACAGCTATTGTCATGAAAAGCAATTTTTCACATTTCGTCACATTAAAACCTCAAACAACAATGTCTTTTATTGGGATTTATCTGATAGACAAACACAAATTTGAACATTTTTTCAAATACAAATCTAAAAAGGGTGGTGGGCACATGTATTCACCCCTCTCCCCCTCTGTTGCCCTTGAATAAAACAATTCAAAACTAACCAACTGGCTTTGAATGATGTAAATGTATTTCTACCAAATGCCAATCTACCAAGACATGGTTGTCCACCGAAACTGAGACAAGAAGCAACTTACCGTTTACTCTGTGGTGTCAAAGAACATGTTTAGACCAAAGAATTGACTTCTGGGAAGCAGGAAGAATGAATCTCAGGGTATTTTCACACCTGGTTGTGAAGTAGACTTGGTTTGATTGGGGTCTTTCCAACATTTTTAGCTTGTGCAGTTTCCACACTGCACTGAGTCAAACCATCCAAACCCCTTGAAAAACCAGTTCCCCCTTTGCTTGTGATGGCGCTGCACCAAGAACCACTGAAGGAAATGAGACAAAAACCTCCAAAGACGACACTTGGCGCAATTTCCTTCTTCAAAAAATGTAAACAAAAATGGAGATTTTAGCAGTTGTAGGATTTCACTTTTGTCTTTGGCAAAAGACCATGAGCTGTTTCTCCTGCTAGCACCAGACTCTCGTGTTTGTTTTGGTTGTATTTACCCAGAATGCCCTGCTCTATAATCCGCTTCCTGCTTTTGGAGCAGTCTCTGGTCCGCTTGGCGTTCATATACGCATTCAAACCGCAACAGAGTTAATTTCAGTCAAATCGAGACCAAGGTTTGTAGGCCGAGAAGAATTCACTTTTTTGGTCCATATCAGAGTTTGATTGCACATTCACACCTTCCCAAACAAACCAGACTTTCTAGGTAAACAAACTATAGTTCGATTGAAGCGGACCAAACAGGACTGGAGTGAAAGCTCCCTTAGACAGGGTTTCACACAGCACACCTGCAGTTATATTACAAGCATACATACAACAGATCCTGCTCCACTTTCAGCCAATCGAAGCTAATTGCAGAAATTACAATTATGTTGATGTTTAGTCCCTCACCAAGTTAAGAGGCTATTCATAAAGATTTCAGAAGTGGAGGACGCTGGAGAGAGATGGAGTAAAAGAAGAAACAGGATTGTGCTCAGGAGGATGTCAAGACACCGGCGGGGAGCGGCGATGTTGCCGTTGCTTTTCTTCTGCGTCACGGAGCACTTCATCATAGGTGGGTTTTTCCTTCCCCATCCTCTCCCTGCCTTCCTGCCTCCTCGGGCCCCCTGCCGCAAGCCTGATCTATTGGTTCTCAGCAGCGCGCGGCACGATAAATCATGAGAATGGGGGCCGGCGATGATTAGGTTGCAGGGAGCGGAGATGGAAGGAGAAGAGAAAAGAGACGATGGATGGATTGGAGGAGCAGGAGGAGGGGTGAGCAGCAGACAGGTTACTGATGGTGTTTGTTTCTCCGAGGCCTGTACCTGTGCAGGGGGCAGATTCCTCTGGGTGTTACATAAAGGAGCTATGGGTCTGCTGAGGCCCGACGCAGCCTGCAGGAACACATAAACTGGATCTGGAATTACCCAGGCGATGAGATAGATATATATATATGTGGGCACGGCTGCATTGCTTATTCCGGCCAAGCCTATTATATCAGCCCTTCTGCTGAGGCGAAGAGGAGGAGGGAAATAGGGAGCAAGGTGAACCCAGGGGAGCAGAAAATGTAGATTAATACTGCTGCATATTTTAGCACAATTAAAACTTCATTTGTCTAAATGTGTTGGCTTTAGCCTCATTTAAGCCTCTGTGGCTTGGTTTAGATTGGATAAATTAGCCAATGAGAAGCAATAAACACCTTGTTGTATGGTTTGTGTGACATTTTAAAGGATGGATAGTTACACCTTGTTTTGCCCAACTCCTGGGGATAGAGCTCCCTGCCAATTACCCACAACCCCCACCCCTCCAGTCCAAATGTGATTATAGAAATACCAGGAGGACTGTTGATGAGATTGGAGCAAAACTTGGGTTTATCGCCTCATTGACAGAGATTTGCATCATTTAGCCTGTCATCTTTTTCTCAGGTAACAGAACCCAGCTCACGCCGCCATGTTTGGAGCGGAGGACAGGTACGAAACACAAGCAGGGATGGTAATGAACAAGGCTGTGTGTGTTTGGGTGACTGACAGCCAAAACAAGCCCCTCACACCTCCACCTTCCGCTCTCCGAACCGCGCCAGTCGCTGCTGCGTTTAATGGCTGCTCTCTGTTACTGTATGTTTCATCAGCGGCGCAGGGTGGCAGGTGGGAGGGATCCCGCCTTTGGAGGAGCGGAGAGGCGGCTTTGTTTGCTTTAGTTTACACGCTCGCGCGTTGTTTGTTGCATGTTTGCGTGCCAGATCCCCGCCGTCAGCCTGCGCCGCGATCGAGTCTGACAACTCCGCGGCCATGTTTCCGGGAAGGGAAGGATCCAGGTGATTCTCTCTCTTTGAGGTTTCCGCCACAGAAGGCGCTCTGAGAGCTAACGTGGGTGATTGTCTTCTTCTTCTTCTTGGGGGCATAAGGAGAGGAAGGGGGTGGTGGGATTACAGAGATGATCCTGCCATTCATCCTAGCTCTAAACAGAGCCCCCGTCTTCCCTCCCCAAACCCTGCTAATTCCCTTTTGATGAGGCGTGCTAAATAAATCCCATTTCCACGCCTTTATTCCCCACCGACTCCTGCTGTGTAGATCAGGGGACGCAGATTTTCAGGGGGCTTCTGCCGCCGTTTGGGACCCACAATGGAGCCCGTCTCCGTCCAGTCAGCCTCATTATGCCTGCACACAGACATGCCCCAAACACAGGCAGACTGGCACATTTACACATCGACCTCCACAGCAACACACCGTAATGGCTTTTTGGAGTTTTGGGGACAAATACCCAACATCATGTCATGTACTTTAAGTTTGCAGTTGGACAGTTAAAGCATCCTCCAGGTGTCCACATCGGCGTGTTGGATGTGATTTTTGTGTGTGTACTGTCCTGTCGGCCCTCTCCACTCTCACATGCTGAGCCCCAGCGCTTCGGCTGTGACGCTAACAAGCTCCTCCGTCTCTCCCGCTCTGTCTACACCGGGGCCCGGTTATTAATGGGGACCAGCTGGGAGTGGCGAAGGTACATGCACAACCAGACAAAGCCCCATATATAATCATAAAGTCGTAACAAACGACCTGATGTAAATGAGGATTGGGGGTGTTTTGAGGTAGTTTGGAGTGAAAAAACAGGGCAATGGATGGTAGGATTGTGGTAAATGGAGGACGGAGGTGTTAACCGACATGAAAAAGGTTTCTGCTCTCCTGGACGGTTGGTAAGGACCTTCCTACTGGGCCTCTGACCTCAGCCTGGACATGGCAGAGTGGGGGTCAAGACTTGAGAGACAGCCTCTCTGATGGCTCATTTTTCTGCTGATGGAGCTAATAGGCAGCAAAGAAACCAAAAAAAAAAAAAAGACTTCCTCCCTGACTGCAGAGTCATGGAGAAATTTTTCACTTTAGGCGATCATGTTACTTTACAAAGGGGAGATATCCTACTCATGTGCGGGGCTTACGCAGACACATGCTTCCAATTAGCAGGGCTTCTTCATGTAAATGCTTCATAAATTACCAGCCCTGCCCTGGGATTAGGTGCTCATAAAGAGAGTTAGCATCTCAATAAACAGCAAAGGTTGTGTATGGAGAGCAAATTAGGGGTACAATGGGAGGGTGAGGAAAGCTGGGGAAGGCGGAGGAAAGGCAAGATAGGTATAGTTGGAGTAATAAACAGTCCTGACTGTACAAACAAAAACAAATATGTAGGCACATAGAATGACTATTTGTTCATAGAGACAATCTATTTATATAAATAAGGTTAATTATGTGTACTTTGGACCAAATGCAACCCATGATCCAATCCCCACACAAACTTTGATGGTTTCAGGACCTATTACCTTAACTCAACATGAAATTTACACGAGCAGAATGAAGATGGTAATAAAATGAAGCACTGTAAGAAATGGTATAGAAGCACACTTAGCCACTACGGCACATAGATATTAATGCTGAAGCATAATTAGAAACACAGTTCACTACTACAGGAAGATACATTTGAGTTGTTTTAGCACTCAACTAGAATCTGGGTATGATTTACTATGTCATTGCTATATTAGCATTAGCAGTACAATCCCAAAACAACAAAGTTAATTTTGTTTTATGGTTTTAAACACAAGTTTGGCCCCAAACCGCACTTCTGGCTCTGACTGGTTGTTTCTAGTGATCTCTCTGGGAGAAGGCAGAGGAGCTCGATTGTTTTTTAAAAGATTAACTGTCTCGTTATACCGTCATGAAACAGTGACAGTGTCAACAAATATGTAAATAAAATATTTTTTATGATTACATACTACAAAAATTTAATTTATAATGTCTACAGTGATCTTCATCAGTTTTGTTGTTTTATTATATCAAGGTCTAAAAGTTAACCAGACTTTGCGATTTCTATGAAGAAAAGAGATAAAAACATAAGTTTGACATTTGATGTTCTCTCCAGTACATCTGTTCTTGTCCAGTTCTGGACTGGCAGATTGTGGCGTCCCATTCCCTAGAGGAGAACAGCGCAGAACTTTCCCACGTCTTATCTGACTGGAATGACAGTCCGCTGCTTTCTGGATCCAAGGCGTTCAGCTAGCAGACAGAACAAATGTCCAGCTCCATATCGCTCTCTGTTGAAGAAGTCTCAGCCCATCATTACACAGAGAAGATAGAGGAGGGAACAAGTGTCTGTCTGACCAGCTTTGGTGTTTGGATGCATAAATCTAAGGCTCCCACCCAGGACCAAGCATCAATATAACTCTGGATCAAAGAAATAAGTTACTGGCTGGGTTTAGCTGGGAGGTTTAATGTTACATTAAAGACAAATATTGCTCCTGGCAGTAAGTTTAATGAAGCTAAATATATTTCAGTACTGTCCAAAACTTTTGCATCATGCTTCATGTCTTTATATTTACCAGCTCATTAGTGTTAAGATTCAGCATTTCCATAATTTTATTTTATTTTTTTTGGTTCATTAAATTTTGTTCCTGAGTGAATTTACAAACTGTAATCTGTGATTTATGTTGCGAAGTTAAAGTTTTTTGGTATGTTGTAAGAGAGCCATTTCAAAAAACCTTCAGAATGTAACGTCGCAAATCAGAAGGGACTGCCTGTTACCTAGCAACACCACTGAAGCCCCAGCTGAGCGCAGCTCCAGCACGTTTGGTCAGCTGGTTTTTACCACTGTACAAAGGCTGCTGGAAAAGACAAATGTTTTGTTGACTTACCATCCAAAAACCACTTGTTGCATTCTTGTTGGATGTGCAGGAGGCTCCACTTTTGCTGTTCAAAGATGTATGATTAAATAATTCAGCATTTGTTTACAGGCATTTTCACATGCGTGTGTAAACATTGATTTGAAGGCACTTGGGTAAGTAGCAATTTATTTGGATTTAAAGTTATAAGAGGCCCTAAAACAGCTCAAAAAAAGACTGAAATCTGATATCCAACAATGACATTGTAAAAAAAATGTAACAAATATGCTCTGAATAGCCCATACACGAATTCTAACCTGTACAATGAAGCATAATAGGCCACCTTCAACATAAACTTATGGATTTAAAGGAAGTTGTTCTTTTTTAACTCGACTAAAACCATTTTTCTTCCTTATATTCTTGCAACCGAGCCCCTGTGGCCCCACAAAGATATGCAACATGGACTGATTATTCATAAATTCACCAAACATAAAGAAATTTAGTAAGTGACGTAAAAAAGACCAAGTTTGATTTAACAATACTAAGAAAAAATGTTTTGTTTAAGTGTGTATGTAAACATTTGGTTTTTACTGTATAGTAGAAATATAATCAACCTTTCTATGACTTGGTGTAAAAGCTATTGTCTAATCCATTTTGGTGTTCTACAGAGCTTACTAGACTTCAAAGGAAAGTAAGAAATAATGTAAAACTAACGAAATTCAAACAATCTGATGATCCATTCAAGCTGGAATGAACTGCTTGGGAGTTTGTGCGATGAAAGACTTTTCTGGTGAACAATCAATTATTACAGCCACAAACACTGATGAGATTTTTGTCTGCTTTAGCTCTAGTCACTTGAGGCTTGTAGATCTACATCAGACACAAATACTGCTGAACAACTCAAAGCTTTTTTGCTCCACAACTTCTCCTACGCTCAGGCTCAGGCTGTCTGCTGAATACGTGATGGGATAATTTGATAGGGCTGCGTGCCTGTGCTCAGCATCGCAGATAAAAGCGGGGGGCATTACGAGAATTAGGCCGCGCGGTTTGCGCAAAAGGTGCGGGGGGCTTTTTGCATTCTGCTGGGAACTTAAAGCGTCTGTAAACACAAAGCACACAAGCACTTTAAGGCGCTAAACCTCGGGCCACACTGGCCACACAATCCACTGTCATATTGAATTGGCGCAGAGTTGTGGGAGAGAGGCTGGTGAGGATGGGAGTTAAGCTGAAAGATGAAGCCCCCCGGCGTGACAGACACTTGTCCGTGCAAAAGGAGCTGTGCAGAAAACTCACACCACCCTCTCGGCAACACTCTGCTTCACTGTCGATCACCAAGACGCTCGGCAACACCGGCTGTCACCCGCACATGTAATATAAATGCAATCTCACATTTTTCCCCTCCCTGTGATGTGTATCAACCATCTCGCAGGGCCAGACTGACACACACTCGCTCAGTTGTGAACACAGACAGTCAATAACAGAACGGGGTGCGAGATTAAAGTCTAAGCCCACCTTCTTTTCATGTGGCAGAGCAGCCGCTGCCCTGAGATCTGGCACCAGATGGCGCTGTGCCGGTCGGTGCCAGGAGATAATCGGGACAGATCGGGCCGCATTACTACCCATTATCTTCTAATTATTCTTGTGTGGAGCGCTGATCCTGCCGTTTGTGTAAGTGGATGGCGCAGAGAGCCTGTCGCCCCCGGCATCCCGGAAAATCCTCCCCGCTTCCCTCACTCCCCTCTGGGGATGGAAGGAGAGATCAGCCGAGGGGAAGAGGAGGCAGAGGAGCAGGTGGGAAAGGGACCTGGTATTCCGGCTTTGTGGAAACACCGCGGCTTATCATGAAAGTGACACCGGTGAGGCCAGAATGAGGAGATCGCCTGTGACCCGTGTCTCTGAGTCGTCTGAAACTTACAAGTTTGACAAAACCGGAGCAAGAACTGCAGTTTTTCCTCTCTGATGACTCTATAAAAACATGGCGAGACTACAGTTCAAGTCTCCCAGGCTTCATTTGTACTGCGCCTGAGTGGAAACAGGCCCCAACCCCCCCTTCACCCCAAAGGATAGAGCTAACTGCGCAGAGACATATGGCCGACCATGTGCTGGGTCCCACGTGCAGGCTCTTAAGCGCGATTCAACCCAGAACATCTTCGCTTAATTATCAGCATTTTGTTCAGCATCCTCCCTGTTTTGCATATTAATATCCGTCAGATCTGAACGTAATTTGAGGGGATGAAAGCTCAGACTCTGAGGACATACAGTCACGGTAACAAGAAAATACACCTTCTTTGAAATCTGTTTTCTATTATTAGGTGGTCTTTACCAGACTCTAAGCTAACTTTGAGCGTACCCAACACATTCTTTCATTGCTCTTAAACATATCAGGTGCTGTCAATCAAATAGATTTGATTTGTCCCTTATCAGCAAGCGTGATCGCCACTTTAAAAGCAGGATTTGGATTGCCTGGAGCATACAGGTGTGTTTGAACTCAATGTCAAGACAAAGAGATAACAGACACTTATTTTCAGAATGAATTGTTTCTGTCTATCAAAGATAGAAGACCTTGTAAGACCTTTTCCAAGCAATTTGAAGTCCATTGTTCTTCAGGGAAACACTCAGAGATGAGGGTATGCAATGCCCAGAGAAATTACAAGCAACCCAATCGCTCTAGCTCAGACTCTGCAGGCCACAGTTAGCTAGTTAATGTAAGAGATTATAGCATGGTAATAGGAAAAAGACTGAAAAGTGTGGCTTGTTTGGAAGAAGACCCAGCAGTAAGTCTTCTCTCTACAAGGAATATTGCAGAAGAAGTTATGCATTATTCTCTGGAACAATGTCTTTGATAGATAAAACCAAAGTAGATATTTTGGGCATAGGTTATGTATTTGATAAACACGTAACATGGCAAATCAGCATATTTTATACCAAATATCAAGCAAGGCAATGGAAGTGTAATCCTACGGACTTGTTTTTCAGCCAAAAGTCCCAGACAGTCGTTGGACCAACCATCAATGTCTTGATATCCTAAGTATTTCTAGAGACCAATGTGAGGCCACCAATCAAACAGGGTCAAACTGGGTCATCCTCTGGGTAGGAATCCCTATCATGACAGCTAATGTTCACCAAAACTGAAAACGAAAGGCAACCAATTGTGTTTAAAAGTCTTCATGAAATGAAGCAACTTTGTAAAGAAAAGTGAGTCAAAATCTTTTCCCAACAATTCGTACTTTTGCGCAATTGAAGTTGGTTTTAAAAGATTTTAGATCCAGCATTACTGTTCTCATTGGTGCAGGACTACAACTGAAAGAGGGCGTGCTTTCCTTTACTAGAACTGTATGATCGTAAACACAAGCCTCGCTGAGGAGGAGTGTGCATATTTTGAAGCAAAGACTCCCAACTGGGAGTCAGAGATGATCTGTGTGTTTTCCTCTACCTTTCTAAACAGGCCTCTTGTGTAAACGAGTATTTGTAGAAGTGTCAGAATCCTGAGATGAAGCACGAGCTCACCGAGTGTGTGTTTTATTTGCCCATCACAGCCGACACTGAACACTCCAAACCCGCCCGACGTGCGCGTTCTGCCGTGCCGTACCCATCTCTCTGGCTGACAAGTAATAAAACATGGCGTGGCATTGCTGATCAATCTCGCCAGCCCACAGGCCGCACAGCGAGGGCATGTATATGCAAATGAGAGCAGCTAAATGCCACCGAGGGGGGAGGAAGAGAGGTAGGCAATCACTTTGGCTGACAACCCGCACAGGAAGGAGGTAGGGAGGGGAGGTGGCACCTGATATCCAGGGGGAATTTTTTTATGCAAGGTGATCCAGGAGAAATAAAATTCCAGGTGATGGAGACTACTCAGAACTACGACTGCGCTTGTGAAAGGAAGAGATGCTAAGTTTCTGCTTCTGTGTGCGCGGCTGCAGTGGGAGAAAAAACAGAGAGCCGTGATTAAAATGTAGGAGAGGCTTTCTGCTAAGACTCGAACCATTCTTCGCTGAGCCGGGGGTCAGGTCAACCGATCCCGGGGGCCACTTGGGCAAATCCCAAACATAAACACAGCAGAAGAAAGGCAGAGAAAGCACAAGAAGGCTGGTGGTAAAAAGGAGTGATAGAACTCATCCATGGGAAGATGAACAGCCCGGGAGATCATGAAGGGAGAGCTGATTAACTGGCCTTTTAGTTCTCTGAGAACTATCCCAAGGATTCCCACTCTAGCTCCACAAATCCTGACCCTAACGCTGAATATATCAACCCTGGGAGCCGCTGCCACAACAATGAGAAGTCTATAAGCCGGCCCAAGCTGCTCCATTGACGGTTCATTAAGCAACAATGAGGAGAGATAACCACTGCATTGCTGTATCAGTTTGCTTTGCGCTCTGAAAATGGAGGGCTTCCCCTGTAAACCAAAAAAAAAAATGCGCATTCTAGGAGCCTGAAGCAGGTGTTTTTTGAGATGTGTGGCAAGCTGCAGCTGTCAAGCACACCATTATCAGTTTTTTCTTTCTTTTACCTACCTGTGATGAGGTATGGCCTGTACGGCTTCAAGAGGAGTGAGACAGAAGGGAAGTTTTGATATAAAAGCTCAGGCCCGGGGCACCAACCCACTTCAGACGGCTACGTTTGAGATCAAAGGCAGAGCAGCAGGTCAAAGATCAGAGAGATTCTCCTGAAAATGAACCGTACGCTTTAGATTGCAGAAGATGATGTCATGCCTAAATCAAGGAAGCCTTTGTGAGCCTTTCTAACTGAGTTGGCATTTGAAGGACTTGCTGGAAAGATCTCAAGCAATCAAAAATACTAAACCTACAATTTGAACATTAAAGCTAAATGCAAAGTAGGGTTTTATGGAAGTCCATCCATCCATCCATCCATCCATCCATCCATCCATCCATCCATCCATCCATCCGTTTGCAAGGATCTTCTGAAAAGCTCATTTTAAAAGGGGCATGTAGAGACCAACTTGAAGAGCTGCCTGGGCATCCAACATACCTTCCCATCTGCTGTGGCCATGGTCAAGCGTCCAGAAGAAGTTGCTACGTTTAGGTTGATTATCGTTGATTATTGTCTAGAAGACTCGGTTCGACTGAAGACCAAAGTTGCAACATTTGCTACATTTTCAGCTTACACAGTTCACTTTCAAACTGCACTGTGTCAAATGACACAAACTGTGAAAAACAGGTTCCCCTCCTTGCCTGTGGTGGTGCTGCACCAAGAACAACTGAAGGAAACGACACAAAAAGAAAACGCTACGCAACTTCCTTTTTCACAAAATGTAAACAGAAATGAAGTAGTGTCAGATGTTAGCAGTGGTCTTTGGGAAAAGATCATGACTCATTTTTCCCACAAGCACTAGACTCGTACATTTGTTTTGCTAGTATTTACCCAGAATTCCCTGCGCTGTACTTCACTTCCTGCTTTTGGAGCGCTCTCTGGTTTGCTTGGCATTCAAACCGCTCCATAGTTCACTTTAATCGAACTGAGACCTTAGTTTGTAGGCAGATCGGAGTCTACTTTTTTGGACTGCGTCAGAGTTTGATTACACATTCACACCTCCCCAAATGAACCAAGAAAGGAGGTGATTTTTATGAGGACACAGTTAAGCACCCCAGAATTGCCGCCATGGGAGATTTTAGGATTTCTCAAACATGCATTAAAGAATCAAGACAGCACTCCAGGCATGTTTTTGATGAGGGAATGACATTATAATGCCTAACATAGGCTGACAACCTGTCCAGAGTGATAGGCAACAACTCTGCAGGACAGATGTTCACATTTGTCAAAATGGGATAGATTGTTACTATGGTAACTTGGTGACCCTCTGAGTTACCAGTTCTTGGATTCCTTCAGATAAGTTTTGGTCTTTTTCTAGTTTTATTTATCTGTATTCCAGTTGCTTAAAACTTCTTAAGGCAACTTTGATTGCGCTGTTTCTTTATAACCATTCCATGACTTATGAAAGTCAACACTGGCCTGGCTTTCTTCAGTGACGCATTATCTCATCTTTACCCTTTTGTTGAGGGACTAAGACAAATTGCCCTCTGTGTCACATTGTATTTATGCCTTAGGCAAAGACTAAATAATGGATTACTAATCAAAAGTTCCAATACTCAAATCGAGACAACAAGAAGTTTGACTGATTCTTACTCCAGCATCTCAGTCTTTCAAAAATAATGCAGTGTCACTGAGACAGTCATAAATCAAATCCAACTCCAACCCTTTCTGTAGACACCAGTGTGTTCATCTTCAGCACAACAGGCCGGGGCTTCCCATGAGTCTCTGTGATCACTCTTAAGATCAGGGTTGATGGGTTAAATAGCAACCAGAAGTTGCAGACATTGCTGTTTTTACATTTTCTTTGCAGCTGGGATTTCTGACCTCTTTGACAGCAATCAAACTAAAAGCACGGTTGAGCCAGGAGCTAATTGTGTATTATTCAACTTATGGCGACCAGGCCGTGCTGCTTCAGCTTGTTGATCGCACGTATGTATAATTTAAAGCTCTCCGCACATGTATTATAAATGAACATGGTTCACGAAGTAGCAGATAGGCTGCAATTAACATCCCGGAGCTCAGGCTGTGCAGTTTGACTGTCTTTAGCCTATTTTTTTGGTTGCTCTTTTTTCCTCTTTCCGTCCTTTTAACCCCCCCGCTCTCCTTTCAAACTCTTCCATTACCTTCTTCCTCCCCCCAAATCTCTCCTGTCTCCCTCTTTCTCTGGGAGTCAACTTTATGAAAGAGTCTGAGTGAGAGTGAGTGAGTGAGGACTCTAGAGGCAGTCAATACCTTATCAACTCCTGCCGAACGCTGACACCCTGACGTCCTTGACAGCAAATTATTACTTTTTCATGACGCAACCAGGTGCAATTACAGCAACATCTTTGGGCTCAATCCTGCTGCTCCTGCAACTGTCAAAAGGCGTTCCTGCTGGGATCCTGGAGGAGCTGAGACATCAGTCTCACAGTCCCTCCATAGATCTCAGCAAAGACAGACTGACAGACACGAACGACGTGAAAGAGAGGGACCGAGTGCAAAGGGAAAAAGAGAAGAAGCCATTCAAACGTGCCCAAAGATTCAGTAAATAGTCGCATTCAACTCGGATTCCTTTTTCTCAGCGCGCTCAGCGGTTTGTTTAGAGGAATGCTGAGTGACAGAGAGAATGTGGCAGAGTTTTGTTGTTGTTGTTTCACCGCTGCTAGCAGCCCGGTAAACAGCCGTGTTTGTAATGTCATCACAGTCTCTCCGTCGCCTTCTTTTTCCTGCGCGCCAAACTGTAAACCCTGTGGGCTTGATTATAAAGTTTAAAAGCACACTTTATTGCACAACAACACGGAAGGGGGAGAAAAACAGCCAGGTAAACCTCAATTAAGACTTCAGAGTGTCACTTTCTCCCCGTGGCACAGCAGCAGAAGAAGAGGAGCACAAAGACCTCACAAGCCTGTGATGCCACCCCTGTGAATAGGCGTTGGGTGGGTTGGTGGTGGTGGTGGGAGAGAAACTTTGCCATCCTGGAGGTGGATGTTGCCTCATGTCTCTTTGTGTTTGGTGTGTCCTCTTGGCTGGCGTTGGCAGGAAATGTGTGTGTGTTTGTGTGTCATGGTAAAAAAGGACAGAACAAACCGCTAAGGTGCAGCTGAGACACCTGAGTCTCACCTTTAATCTCACCCTCTTTTTTTTTCTGATTTCCTTCCCCACTTAGCCAATTCCTCCATTTTTAATGCACCAAATGCCTTCCAGATTACATTTTTTCAAAGTGCACACACATCGGACTTATGCAGGTAATGACACCTCGGTGAGCTATTGGTTTTCCTCAGCCCTCTGTATGTTTTCTCTCTTCTCTTTCTCCACTTACTCCCCAAGGCCTCTCTACCCCTCTTTCTCTTTCTTTTTTCCCCTGTGTTGTCAGACACAGATTTATTCTGCCTGTGATGCGTGTAGAGCAGAGGAGTGTGAGCGAGCGAGCAGGCAGGCAGGGAGGGTCAACCGCAGAAAGGTGTGTGTGCATGTGTGTACAATAAGAGATAAGATCATGGCTCCCCGGGGGCTTGTTTGGCCCTGTACCCGATCCATCAAACGCCCGCTCCAAGTGCCAAGGTCAACTCTAATGAGCATTTTCTGGGGTCTTATTCTCAACACTGAGCGCCCTCCTTTCCTCCTCCTTCCTCTCCTCCACCAGCACTCTCTCAATGCACACAAACACGGACGCTATCCAAACACACCTTGGACATTCCTGCTTAGCTGCAGGATGGATGGTTGTGTGTGACAGGAAATATAAGATGCTTGCATGCATCCCATCAGACATATCTGCAGGAGAGCAGGTGCACAAGACGGTAGGGGGGGTGCAAGGTGAATGATCTGTGTCAGGTAAGGACTGTGGCAGGTGGGAGGACTGTCAATACTTTTCAAGACTTGATAAAAAAAATATGTGTCAAAGCATAAATTGGTGATTGATGGGACCAGAAGACAAATCCCAATACTGTTTATTATGTTGAACCTGTCTGATTTAGGCTTTTGGTGTAAGGCAGTGGTCTTAAACTGCATTCCTCAAGGGTCGGTGTCCTGCAACTTCTGTCTCTCCGCTTCAACACACCGGGCTCCAATATTGGCTCAGCTCTGTAGAGCTTGACTGTGTGATGCAGTTCAGTCATTCAATTCAAGTGTGTAGGACAAGGGACACATTGAAAGGTTCTAGAACATTGGTCTTCAAGGACTAGAGGTGGAGGCCACTGGTTTAAGGTATTGCAAAGACAATGTGGTGAAAAATGTGGTTTTCCCTTATGGATTTCTTCTGTTTTCATTTTTTAAAGAACAAAAGCAATGAAGGCCAATCCAGTGCTATCCATTCATCCATCCATCTTCTGCTTAATCTGGGGTCGGGACGCAGAGGCAGCAAAGAGGCCCGGACTTCCTTCTCCCAACCACTTGGGCCATCTCCTCTGAGGGAATCCCAAAGCGTTCCTAGGCCAGCTGAGAAACAGTCCTTCCTGGGTCTTCTTCTGGGTCTCCTACTGGTGGGATGTGCCAATAATATCTAATTAAACAGGCATTCCAACCAGATACCTCAGCCACCTCAACCGGCTCCTCTCTAGAGTGTCGTCATGACAGACAGGACCATCCCTCTTGTCACTGCGGACGCTACGCTCATCTGCCGAGAATCTGCACCAACGTGTAAAGTAACTCCCCCATTAAGTTAAAGTGTAACTAATCCTCCTGTGAAAGCATAGTCCCACCATTCGTAAATACTGAAAAATTCAATCAAAGTGGGTACTGCCAAGAAAATCCATCAGCAGTGAGATGGTTTTAGCTGAAACATCACTGAACAAAACATATTTGTACAGAAATTACTAAAATTTTCACAGAAGCATAAGGCTAGTTCCCTAAACTGCTTATGTATTGAGTTTATCAGCAGGAAAGTTTATTTGGGGGTTGTTTTCACTTTAATAACTAGCTATCCTGGTAAAAAAATCAGCCACTAGTTTTATGTTTTGCTTCGTCCAGAGGCTCTGGAGTCTTCACTATTAAGAAGTGATTGTTTGCTGGACTCTTAAAGTTTTAAATTTTACTTGATTGCTAGGAAAGCCAATGGCCAGACTAGTTATGCTCCATGAAATGTTAGCAATTGGTCTTAATTACCTGTGGATGGATTTTCACCCACTCTTCTTTACTGGAGATTTTTAGTTCAACTACACTGGGAAGCATTTCAATCTGTATCTCAATCAAAATGACCAGACTTTAACTAGTCATCTCCAAAATCTCCAGGCTTTTCCTTAAGTATTTAGAGGTAGTCTTGCTTGTGTGCTTTGAGCCATTGTCCATTCTTGCCCAGTCCTTTTCCTTTAGGTCAGCAGTAGTTGAGTTGTTGAGATTGGTTCTTTTGTAATCTCCTGGTTGAGTCACCATTTTGTTTTTAGAGTAATTCAAGTAGGTCGGCCATTCTTGAGAACATTTCATTGCATCTTCTTTTCTTGATTTGGTGAAGTTCTTTTGTAACTTTGCTTCGGAGTTATTCAGTTTAAGAGATTTTTTTAATTCCACACACCTGCCAGTGCAGAAATCGAACTTATTTATTCAATTTGCAGTTATTTTTCTCAGAACTAGGTGGGTTTGGATAGTTCCCCCCTCCTCAAAATAGATGTAATTGTCATTAAATATTTTCTTGTTGGCCCTAAATATGTATGGATCTCAAACAGAAGAAATCTCTACGGTGGCAAATATTTTTTCACAGCACTTTATAACGACTTCCGCTGCATGTTTTCCATAATTTGGTAATAAAAATATGCCTCAGCGGCAGGAACCGTAGGTGGGCTTTTAAAAGGAAACCGTCCCACATCATCACCTCATCACGTGCTGATCTGCCAAAAGTAGTTAAGGTCTGAAGGCTCGTGCAAGTGTGGGTGTGCACTGGAGCATGTGGAGCATGCTAATGAAGCAATAAAAGTCACGGCGGGGGGGGGGGGCATGTTGGGGAAGGGGAGGGAGGAATCGGGAGCCTCTGACAGGAGGTGTGATAATTGAGATGTTGTGACCTCACATATTACCTGCATATTGGCCAAATTAGGGAGTTCAGGGCCAGGAAGGGAGGCTGAGGGTCCCCATGAGCCACCTTGACTGAGTGTTTTTGGGACAAAAGTAGAACACAGTGTGACATATTTCTTCAGAAACTCCAATCTGTTGAAGCGGTTCTGAAGTTTTTTAGATGTAAAAACACAACGTCTTACCAAATAATTGTGTCTTAATTTTTTAGTGCAAATAACTTAGTACGCTTTAAAAAAGAAAAAACTAACTTAAATCTGACTTTTCAGCAAGATGTCGAAGCTTGTTTTACATAAATAATTCCTTAATATTTATTTAAAAAGTACTTGTGCCATTGATAGATTATTTAATTTATAACAAGACATTTTCCCATGTTATTAGTGAAATAACTTAATAGAGTTTATCAATATTTAGGAATATTTACTCAGAACAAGTATTGCTAAGAAGACATTTTGTGTCTTGAGTGTATTGAGTTATTTGTACTAGAAAGTACATAATAATTAATTGGTAAGATTTGGTGTTTCTGCGGTGCATCATGTTAAAATATTCGTAAGTCGAGACTTTAGACCAACAGCCGCATGTCTTTTATGACTTTGTAATTTTATGACATAACGCACTTTGAACTGCCTTATTGCTGAAATGTGCTACACAAATAAATTTGATTGGTTATATTTTAGGTTTACAAAGTTAGGCATAGTGATTAAATTTTTCTTTTATGACATTAAACGTGATGATATAAGTTGCAGCCCCAAAATAGAGTCACAGTGACGGCTTTCAGACTTATTTTTACAGTTTCTGCTATATCTCATGGAGCATTGCTTTATTAACTACCAAAATATATTTTACCTGCGTCTCCTAAGAGACACATGAGATATGGCTCATAAAAGCCTCTCCACTTTCCCACCTGAAGTACTAAGGTGGGATTATAAGGCCAAGGTTCCAGCCCACCTGTGTGCCCCCAACAGGGGGAGAGTTTAGGGGCAAACCCAGACCCTCTGCCCCTCTGCTGCAGGTACAGGTGGTGCAGATGCCTCCTCTGTGTCCACCAGCTCGTGAGTCTCCCTGTGGCAGCTGCAGGGGACCGGCTACCCTATACGAGCTCCGTAACACACCATCACTCAGGAGGAGCATTCCTGACAGATTAACATTGAACTTTGAACTGTGACATCACTGCCTGGGGAGAAACGCCGCGCACTTCAAACAGGATTTCAAAAACAACTGAAATCTAACTGGACAAAGACATCTGTTTGAAGGGAGTAATACCAGAAATGTCGATCTTGGACTTAGGTCTGGACTTTGAATAGGCCAATTCAGCGAATTAATATGCTAAACCGTACAGTTGTTGCTTTTTTGTTTAGGATTGTTATTTCTTTCATTATCTCGGCTGCTACAACTGGTTCCGTTAGCCATCTTATATCAGGGGTGTTCAAAGTGTGGCCCCGGGGCCATTTGAGGCCCTCAAAGGAATTTTGAGCGGCCCTCAATCGCAATAATTACGACAGAGCATTATGGCCACACTAAGACAAGAAAAATATAGACTTATGAGAATAAAGTCAATACTTTAACTTTATTCTCATAATACAACTTTATTCTTACATTATTTCAACTTTTCTCTCATATTATTTTGATTTTATTCTCATACAACTTTTTCTCATAATATAACTTTATTCTTGAAGTATTATAACTTTATTCTCATATTATTGCAATCATATTGTCTTATTTCAACATTATTCTCTTATGACTTTATTCTTGTAAATTTATGACTATTCTCATGATTTAATCTTTTCTTAGCATGGCCTTAGTACAGCGTCCCACAATCCAAAAATGACACAAATTTGATTTTCCAACCCAATGTTTGAGGTTGATGCAAAAAAAGTAAAAAAATATATAGAGATTAATTCAACTTCTTAAAAAATGGAAAATACAACAAAAGCACTTGTCTTTTGCGAACCATGTCTTCTGCTTTTACTTCTAATTTATAGTAAATTTATTCAAGAGCAGACATTAGCAGTAAGCTCAGCTAAATACATTTCTTCTATTCTAAAGAAACAAAAATAATCTAAAGATATTACAAATAAATGTTAGTTTTGAAAGATTTCTGGCAGGGTTTTTTTGTTGTGCCCCTTTTAAACAAGGCAAAGTTGGGAGATATTATGTTTCAGATCTATATCGATGTGCAGCTCCTTTTCTACAGAAATCATGTTTAATTTGACTAAAATATTTCAGTTAAAAAAGAAACATTTTCCAGTAGAAAAAACATTAATTTTGAAGTAAAAAAATGACATTTTCTGGCCCTTTACTACTTTCAGACGTAACATTTTGGCCTGCATGGCAAACTCAACAGGTCATTGCTATGAACGGAAGTTGGGTGGAACTTAGAACTGCTTGTTACCCAGCAGGTTGTTGCTAGGCAACCAAAGGGCGAGTGAATTAGTTGATTTCGCCAACTTAGCTTAGCTAGCTAAAGTTTTTCCTCTGCCTACATCTAAACATAAAGCATTTATCTTCAAATTAAATAAAATTTTCTTTTAAATGTTATTTTAATTACAGGTATTACAATTTATATTTTTAAAATTTTTTAATAAACATGCTTGCTTTGTTATATTTTACATTTAAACACAGTGTTGTGTTGCTAGACTTGTCTTACTGACTTGAGATGATGCAAACTGGGATACTAATATCAACTTCACTTAACAAATGCAGCACAGGCAAAAATAAATAAATAAACACAAAAACAATTCTCTGAAATGCATCATGGTAAGTTTTAGACAGGGTGTCACAAAGAAGGACAATTTGTGTCTGTCACCAAGAATGCAATTATATGTTCTTCATGGCCATTTCCCTTTTGGCAACAAGAGTCTGGGATAAATATGCACAGACGTACTCCAATGTATACGGACTAAACGTTTTGTCAATTACCGTTCCATAGGAGCCTCATTAGTCACTGCAAACCCAAAGGAAAACTGGTCAACGGCAATGCATCGACCACTTATCTCCTTATTTTCAAGCATTCTTTCAGGTTTTTAAACCCAAGTTTCTTGACCGGGAGTGTCTTCTCAGTCTTCAGCTTCACCTATCAGTGCCTTTCTGCACGATAAGTGCTGATT
This sequence comes from Micropoecilia bifurca, assembly GCA_903067075.1. Taxonomy (NCBI): domain Eukaryota; kingdom Metazoa; phylum Chordata; class Actinopteri; order Cyprinodontiformes; family Poeciliidae; genus Micropoecilia; species Micropoecilia bifurca. Next base: position 34,141 of record CAEGAF010120158.1, read on the forward strand.
TAATCCGAGCTGCCGACTCAGGAGTATGTCACTTTAGGTTTTGGAGCAAATTTAACTCCTCAAATGCTGGAAATGGAGCCAGAGTTGGACATCATCCGCTGGTTTTCCATGCTATAGTAAATGTTGAACTTCATTCATAACAAGAAAGATGAACGAATAGAGAAAAATGAGACACAAGTCTGACACTGTAATACAACGGTTGTCTTATTTCCCCTTTCTTGTGGCTTCACCTGCCGTTTCAGTTGCCCATTAGGATGATTTCTACCCTTGTTTATGTCCAGCGGTGGGAAAGCCAGCATGCAGAAGCAAGAGTTGAAATATAAATAGCTAGAAGCCCCTGTGGTATTCTAGTATTCCAACACTGTCATAAATGGCAGCATATATGGATGTGCTATATATATGCTCAGGCAGCTTGGCAGCAGATGATAAAGACAGATGGAAAACCATATATGAACACAATGACTGTAACTGTCAGAGCTATATAACTGTCAGAAGTACTCCCAGTTAGTTGTTGAACAGGACGAATGAAACACATGTGCCTGTTCTGTTCAGCATAAACACACAAATAAAAGACTCCTGAGCTGATGTCTCAGTTGTCCTTCCTGCCATCTTTACATTATTACTGTTTTCTCAGATTACAGAGAAATAAACAAGATTTAAAAGATGAGAATTGGATTTTTTCAATTGCCGGAAAAGATTAAAGATTTAATGCAGTCTCAAAAGAACCCAACCTAAAAATCAAGCAAATAAAGTAGCCCAATTTATTTCTAATTTTTATTTTTTTCTAAATGGATATTTAATGTAGAGCCAAATATTGAAAGGGGTTTTTATGACAGTGTATTAGGGCCATTGTGCATAAGAATAAAAATAAAAATAAAAAAAGACGTAGTGTGTTTCGACCAAAAACTTCAGAAATTGTATTACATTTTCTAGAAAAAAGACATGGAAAGTTTCAGTTTCAAAAGTCAAAAGGTTTTGAGATTGGAAACTCATGTTTTTTGCAAAAGAGTTCTGAGATTAATCTAAAAATTTCTGAGTTTTTAGACAGAAATCTACTCCTTTTATTCCTTTATTCCTTTAACTTTGTTATTAAAAGACAAATACTTTTAAAGAAAATTATGCTGGTAATAATTTTACCCTAATTACAGATTAAAACTCTTCATCTGCATCTATGGGACAAATTTGTATCATTTCTTTAATTGAACTTGAGGGTCATACAAAACCAGTCCAAGGGCAGCAAATGGCCCCCAGGCCACAGTTTGGACACCCATTTCTTTCCTCTGTTTTACCAAGTTGTTTTGGCAAAAATAGCCCTGAGTTCTACTTGTTCAAGTTGAGCTAATTTGTATATAGATTGGAAGTAGCACAACTAGACGAGGCTGTAGACGATATTGTTTACTAGAACTGAAAGTAGCTAGCTTAGCATTTTCTACATGGTCACTGTTAGACACATACCTTCCCCAACGCAGGTTTTGATTCAGTCTTACTAAGCTAACTTACTTATAAAGAATATGAACATTAAATCTTCTTACCTTGTAAAAAATGTTCGCGCCCAATCCGCGATTAAACTGAGGACTGCTGTTCCTTACGACTGATGTCTCATCTCCGTCCTTTTTTCATCAAAAGGTTAACGACGAAATAACATCCCTGTCTGTTTGTCAACCATGCAGTGAAATCAACTAAATAAAAGCAGTATTAGGCTACCAACTGTCTGTCTGTTGACAAAGGGTGTGTTCAGATTTTTTGGCAATTCAGATTTTTTGCCAGCCGTTCACACTGCCAGTAAATGCGACCTGTATGTGTCTGCAGTGTAAACGGGCAAACGACTTGAAGTGTCCCGCATGCGCAGTAGAGGGCGCCATAGCGTCAGCGTTCTAATGTTCTGCCAACCGCCATAGAAGAAGAGCTCAGTGTTTGAGGAAGTCAACATGGAGGCTAACGGTGGAGCTTAACTTACATATTTGAAGTTGTTGTCCAACCGGAGCAACATATTAACAACTTAATCCTCATATAGTCGTCATGGTTGTTGTT
>CAEGAF010120162.1:0-44227 GCA_903067075.1 Micropoecilia bifurca
ACTCTGTAGTGTTGAATTTAACACCATCTGACTTGGACACATATAGACACTTTTGGGTGTTAATTCAACACTGGCATTTTTACGATGTGGTGTTCAGGTGTTAATCTTCCAATCTTTTTACAACACATGATTACCAAGTGATATTTTCAAATTTTCTGTTGACTTTAAACCGTTTTTAACTCAAAGATGATGAGCCTCTGGATGAATAACTGCCCTAGCGCCAACCACCAGGCTTAGCAGGTTTTCTGGGGGAAACCTTGTATCCTCACATTTTAAAGTATTTTAGTGGGACTTTGTGCGGTAGATCAACAAACGCACAGTAGTGCATAAGTTGGAGGAAATCATAGTTTATAATTCATACTTTTGTGTGCAGTCCCTTTTATATCCGACAGCCATTTTTAGTGAACACCAAGAAGCACACAAGACAGATCAGGTTATAGTTAAGTTATGAATCCCCATCTAAGACGTCTTTGGTAACTCTAGAGAGGCAGATAAGATCAAAAAATGCTTTGGGTCCACATACAAAACCTTTTGTGTAGCAGAAGCTTCAGACACACAATACCCAGGGTGAAAATTGGCGGTGGCTGCATTATCTTGTGGGCTTACTTATCAACACCAGGGAAGAAGGTCAAAGTTCATAAAGAAGTAGAAGCAACCCTTTAGTGGCGGCTCACCTTCCACGCAGAAGTTCCATGATCCTAAATATGCAATCACAGCTACAATGGATTGGTTTAGACTGCACCATATTCGTCATGACCTAGTCAAAGTCCAGACATAAACACTTTGCGTATCTCCTTCCACTTCATAAAAATGTGCTACTTTGACTTCATGCAAAATTCTGCTAAGCACATGCAATGTTTCTGGTTGTTGCATTTGGATATGCGAAAGCTTCATAGTGTTTGAATACATTTGCAAGACAATGTAAGTCTGGGAAAATATAACAGGCCGATAAGGAATGAATGTTTTCCCGTTAGAAGAGCAAGGCTGTTAAATTGGCTTATAAACTCTTCTTTACTGCATATTACCCCTAGATAATTACATGTTTTCTTCAACTTAGTCATGATTAATGAACCTACATATTTGTATCTTTAACTATCATTAATACGTAAAGCATACCACTTTAGAAAAATAGATAATGTTGTGTAGAAATAGCATGACTAAGTAGGTTTAGCTTTGTTTTAACAAATAGATGCATTGTGGCCTTAAATATAGCCCTTCTGCTACTTTAATGATTATGATTTGATAAAGTCAAGTTGGGATTTAAATACAGCAGGTGTAGAATAGAAATGATGCCAGGTTCCCAGTGCAGAATAAGGTGTTGAATGTGTTTAAAGTTGAAGTTGTGAGGACAATGTAAATGGATGCTTCAGAAACTCAGCTCTCACTACATTGGGTTAAATGTTTGCACAGCCAACATGACGTCCTGCATAGAACGTGCTGTGATGTTGGCACATATATAAGCACAGTAAAAGGCCAGAACGTTTGGCTTCATGAGTCATGTTGGTATTCAGCACTTTTTACAGTAATTATTTAACAGTTGGCACAGAATAAGAATCTTACTCCTATTCCTCCTCTTCTCTGTTTGAATGAAAATAATCAACATTTCCTCAAAGTACCTTGTCTGTGGTATTCCTGGATTTTTCTTTCCCCCAACAATTATGATGGCGTTAGTTTGTTCATGCTTTGTGTCTGACTTGTTCTGGCGCTTGAAGACACCAGGATTCCTGCAGAGGCTTAAGATGAGTTTATTGCTTAGATTGTAGATGTTCAGAGGTCACTCTCAGTTCTCTTTTCTTTCCATGCTGACTCAGCAGGCACATCCTCACTCACAGGTTCATTTAAGTGCAAACAGTCAGGAAATGGAGTCGCACTTTGTCGAAGAAAAAAAAAAAGAGAAGAGATTTTCCCTCTGTGCCGCGCAAAGCAGTGAGACTCCAAGTAGAGCTCCACTTCAGTGAGCTACTTCCTGGAAACAAGATTCCAGTAATTTAAAACATGTCCAGGTATTTCCTCATTGTTTTCACTTTGCGGTCTGTAAAGCTTTATTACAGTTTGTAGCTTTGCAGCAGCTGGGATGAGGCTTGGCTCCTGGTTAATTTAACATAGAAAACATTTTTTTCTTTTGTATTATGTTTTCTTCTTCTTTCCCCATCTGTTACATTAACATGAAAGAAAATGTTTGGCTAAAAAAAAGTTTGTCTTTTTAGTCTTGATTCTTCTAAATAACATCCAGTGCAACCAGTTATCTCCAGAATTAATTTGTAAATAGTTTCCACAAAACAGCTAACAGTATTTCTGTCTTATCTCTGTTTCCATCACTCTGTGAATTTTTAGCACTCTGGAGAATGTCAGTGTCTGGTGTGGAGCATCTGCTGCTGTGAGACTGTCCAGCCGGACAAATATTACGTTTGCATGTAAAAAAGCGTAACACTGGAATAGTCACCACTTTAAAAACACTTGGTGAGAGTTGTGAAGGTTTTCTGTCTGTGTCAGCAGTTTAATTTGAGGATTTTCCATGGAAGCTTCCTCTCAAATATCTTTCTCTTGCTCTGCAGTTCTGGAACCAGTGTGCTATTGTCTTCTTTCTGAGACCTTCACTTGTGTGGCTACAGCAAATCCTGTTTAGTTTGAAACATTGTAGTGCATCTGATGTTGGAATAGGTTACAAAGAAAAATTTGCACTTGTAATAAATGCACCGTAGAACAAAGTCGGAGTGGATTCTGTGTCTTCAGAAAATGGAGAGACGATGAGAGACAAGTGGAGCTTAGAGGGGGAGTGGGTGCAGGGGCTCACGCCATTGGACAGAATAAATAGATTAAAGCGCACACCCCCGCTCAGATGCCCTTCAAGCAGCCTGCATGCAGGACTTACAAGTTTACAATGTTCCTTTTCAGAATTAAAGCTGGAAAGTTGTTTAGTTTTTTGTTTTTTTAGTAAATTATCCAAACGGCTCACACATCAGTATCAGATCTGTCCTTCCATATCAGACACATTATCTAACAAGAAGCAATGCAAATGGTAATAAACCTGCAAAAGAAGGTTTCAATGCTTTGGTCAGTTGTGATTAGTAATGGCCTGTGCAACCAAGGTCATTTTTATACTAACTTATGCTTTTTTTAAAATGAAAAACCACAACCTGACTTCCTTGTTTCTTTTATATATTGGAGAATGCCTGTACAAACATAATTTTAACCTATTATTTTATTTCATCTGAAGTTTTTTATGCCCAGTGTCGGTATGCTGAGTGTGTGAAATTTCTTGTTTGTGCACATGAACAAGAACAATAAAGCTTATTCTGTTAATATATGTAGCAAATAGAAATGCACTTTAAGTGTGTGTGTGTGTGTGTGTGTGTGTGTGTGTGTGTGTGTGTGTGTGTGTGTGTGTGTGTGTGTGTGTGTGTGTTTTCCTGTGATAGACAGGCGAACTGCCAAGGTGATCCCTGCCTCTTGTCCAATGACTGCTGGAGATTTTTTGAACTTGTAAAGATTTTTTTCTCTTTTTGTCTAAACTTTCTTCCTGACTGGAAGCAGCATACGGTCACTGCTTTCAAATCCCTTCGCCTCATGTTGTTTCCGCCCTTGAGTTTCCACATGTTGCTTTTGCTGGAGTGGAAATGTGACCACAAAAGAGAGAAGGTTGTTTTTTACGTGAATGCGATGAGTCATAATGAGTCACTCTGAGGTTGATGACAGATGCATGAATCACTGCAATCTATATTTATTTAAAAGCCTTTTTTCTTGGTGCAGATTCTTTCCCGGGATTACAGTGTTTTATATTAATCGATGTTCCACCCTTCAGGGAATGGCGTTCACCCTGGAGGAGCGCATGCAGCTGGGCATCCACGGCCTGATCCCGCCCTGCTTCCTCTCCCAGGATGTCCAAGTGCTGCGGGTCATGAGGAGCTACGAAACCCGCACCAACCCTCTGGACAAGTGAGTCTCCCAGCAAAGCATGGCAAAGTGCTGTTCAAGATTATCACACTGCAGATGCAGATGTTTAATCAGTTGCGCTGTCCTGCTTGTTGGGTAAAATCCTCTTTAGCGAGTTCCAGCTGTTGCACCTACGGCTTGTTTTTTTGTTTTTAATCAAGGGATTCAAGATTGATTTATTCTGGGATTAAAGGATCAGGTCATCATTGGTTGAGAATTTGCTTTGAACATTATAAGAAAACCCTTTCCAGAGCACTGGAAAGTGTTCATACCCACAAACTTCAAGGTATTTCATAGGGATTCTACATGTTGGATCTGCTATAAGCATCAAACTAACACATTTGTATTGAGTCCCTCTGAGTTACCCTTGTCCCAACAAATGCATGTGAAAAATGAATTTAACAACCATTTATCATTTTCCCTCCTTGTGTTCTTTCATAAATCCCAGTAAAATTCACTAAAGTTTGAGATTAAAATGTGGGAAAATTCAAGGGATATTTCTAAAAAAAAAACATACTTTAACACACAAAAAAATGTGCCACTTGATGCTTATCTCTCCATCTCAGGTACATCCTACTGATGACTCTGCAGGACAGGAACGAGAAGCTGTTCTACCGGGTGCTGACCTCCGACATCGAGGAGTTCATGCCCATCGTTTACACTCCCACCGTTGGCCTGGCCTGCCAGCAGTACGGCCTCGCCTTCAGGAGGCCTCGGTGAGGCTGGTTCCTGCTACTGCTGCACAGTTTTCAAAAGAAATAAATGTGTGATTCAGGACAGCTGTGATAATTTAACATTTTCTTTTCTACTCTTCATATTCCATTATTTTGATGTTCTAGACAGTGGATGTGTTTATGCTGTACTTTAAGGCGTTTACTTGCTGTTAAACTTATCTTTGATCTATTAAATGCTTCGTGTTCGTCTGTATGACTGATTTAGCTTCATGCTGCCATCCCGTATGTTTGCAGAGGACTCTTCATCACCATCCATGACCGGGGACACATTGCCACCATGCTCAACTCCTGGCCTGAAGACAACATCAAGGTACACACTGTGCACTAATACGCTCTACTTTAACTCCTGACCTCTTCACACACATTAACCATGTTCCTGTGCAGCCTGGGATCATTGAGCACTGTGTGGAATTAGCTTTGATTTTCCAGACCTGAATAAGTATGGATAATAGGAGATTGAGTGTGCCAAATGTTTTGATCTTCCAGGCTACTTTCCTTCTTGTATCTTTCGATTGAGAAGTCTAATAAAGCAGTGGTTTTTCACACTGATTTGCTACATGAACATGCTTCATCTTTGATTTGCCAACTTGATTTATAACATTTCACCTTTCTGGATTTTGTTCTTGTATCCGAAAACCAAAAAGCGACGATTTCACTGTCTGCCTGGTTTTTACAGTCAGGCTTGAAAGTGCAGACTGTAAAAACTCTAAAATGCTGAACCAAACACTAAAGCTAATATTTTTTAGGAATTTTTACAATTATAATAAAGTTTGTAAAGACTCTGAATTTTGTCTTGGACGCTCCATTCTTAATTTGACAAGTCCAAGAGTTACAGATTTGTAAATGGTGTCAGCTTGAGTCCAGATGCTACCAAAGCAGATCAGTGGCACAAGGCTGAGAATCAGAAGCTAATTTGCTGTTGTGCTGTAAAACTACATAGACATTTTGTGATGGAAAACGTGAATTAATGCTTGGTGTCTGTCCAGGCCATAGTGGTGACGGATGGGGAGCGTATCCTTGGACTGGGAGACCTGGGCAGCTATGGGATGGGAATTCCTGTTGGGAAGCTGGCTCTCTACACGGCATGCGGCGGCGTTCCTCCTCAGCAGTGTCTCCCTGTGCTGCTGGACGTCGGCACCGACAACCAGGTGATGGCGCAAACTGGAATGGGTTTCTCTTGTTGCAGACCCGCACATCGACCTCATTCATCGGCGCGATTAACTCTAAAACCAATTCAGGAAGTCAGAAATATCCGTTGCGTTCTCGTCCAGTCGCTTCTAGACGATCCTCTGTACATCGGCCTGAAGCATAAGCGAATCAGAGGGAAGGAGTATGACGAGCTCATCGACGAGTTCATGCAGGCTGTGACGGACAAGTGAGTCCATCGGCGGTTTTTTACTAAAATTAAATGGTAACCTTGGTGCTTGGCTGATGGTGCATTTCCTCTGCAGGTACGGGATGAACTGCCTGATCCAGTTTGAGGATTTCGCCAACAGCAACGCCTTTCGTATCCTTAACAAGTACAGGAATCGCTACTGCACCTTCAACGACGACATCCAAGGTATTTTGTTCGTCACAGGAGCCGGTGTTGGCATCGCAATCAGTTTTGTTGTCATTTGAAAAAGCAGAATAGGCACCCATTAAAGTTTTGTATATTTTTCCATTCTGCAATTCAATATACTTTTATTTTCTGTTGGTTTCATGTGATTAAACCAACACAAAGTAGTGGGAAGTGGAAGGATAATGTTTGGTCTGACTGGTTTTGTTTGATACTTCTGATACTTAGTCACAAGCAATTATTGTTTCATAATTAAGTTCATTTCCTCTGCAGGCACGGCCTCCGTAGCCGTCGCTGGAGTATTTGCTGCTCTGAAGATCACAAAGGACAAACTGTTGGACCACACCTTTGTTTTCCAGGGAGCAGGCGAGGCGAGTCGAGCTAAACGATGATCAGTTTAAAAAATAGCATTAAAAGGGAGACTTTGTTACAGAATTAACTGTTGTTGTTATCTGACCAGGCTGCTATGGGAATCGCCCATCTACTTATGATGGCCATGGCTAAAGAGGGAGTGTCTAGAGAAGATGCTGCTAAGAAGATTTGGATGGTTGATTCAAAGGGTCTGATTGTGAAGGTAACGAGTCTGACCACGTGTTCCTGTACGCAAATCGCCACGAGGTTTGAAAGCAAACAATGAAAGTTGTTGTTCCTACAGGGAAGAGGCAATCTGAACCACGAGAAGGCTGAGTTTGCTCACGAACACCCACACCTGAAGACTCTGGAGGAGGTGGTGGAAACCATCAAGCCCACCGCCATTATTGGTGAGATAACTGGAAGTGCTGGTACAATCAAACGCATTGTTTCACCAGCGTGTAACCCTCATTTGTTTTGTTCCTAACCAGTTGTGGAAACTCAGTGAAAATCTGTGAAAGGTGACTCTTTTTTCATGTAGCGTTTCTTCTCAACATAGCGGCAAAACGCTTACTCGCTGCTTTCTCTTTAATCTGATCCGTCGAAAACCCAGACCCTGTACTCGATGGTTTGAAATTTGCAAACTGCATGTAAATTGAACTGTCCAATATTTCTAACATCTCATACAAAAGTAATTCATCTGACAAAATAATCAAATATAATTGTTAGCTTCAATTTTTAACAGATTTTGCCAACCGAGATTCAGAATCTTAGGAATGGAGAGTTCCTGCATTCATCGTTGTCGTTGTCAGAAAACTGACCGCTGTTTGTGCTGAAGGTGTGGCTGCGATTGGAGGAGCTTTCACTGAGAAGATCATCAAAGACATGGCGTCGTTCAACGACAGGCCCATCATCTTTGCTCTGAGCAACCCCACCAGCAAGGCCGAGTGTACTGCAGAGCAGTGCTACAATCTCACAGAGGTAATGCATTTTCACACAGATATTGCAGTTGATGTGGTTCGGGGCCCTGCACAAGTATTTATTACTGTTTTTCTGGGTTTTTTTTTAAGGCTGTCATGTTTTCTCCCCTCACTCTGTCTGTGATCAGGGCAGAGGCATATTTGCCAGCGGGAGTCCATTTGACAAAGTGACCCTGGCAGACGGACGCACATTCTTCCCCGGTCAGGGAAACAACGCCTACGTGTTCCCAGGAGTCGCCCTGGGGGTCATAGCCTGTGGAGTTCGCCACATATCTGAAGACATTTTCCTCACCACTGCAGAGGTCCGTTCCTCGCTGAAAGAAAAGACGCACCAACTAGAAGCTAAGCAGCTTCAGCTGGGTCTCTTTGTGCTTCATCAAACCCAGAATCTCTCCGTTTTCATTTTCAACTCTGACCATCTGATTGAACCTTCAAGTAAAAACCTCATGTCTGATCATCGTCCCTGCTGTGCCTGTTTGTCTCTGTCAGGCGATAGCTGACATGGTAACAGAAGAGAACCTGGCTGAAGGACGACTCTATCCACCTCTAAGCACCATCAGAGAAGTGTCCTTCAAGATCGCAGTAAAGGTGAGAGATTTAATGTTTAACAATTTTTAGATGACCTATTTTCTCATGCAGCTTCCTGAATGATTTACAAATTAGTTTGGCTGTTATTATCCAGATTAGCAGGTTAATAAAATAATGTTAGTAATTACATTTTCTCTTCAGGGTATGTTCCTCCAGCCAATCCCAACTATCTCCCCTGTATGATCCTTATTAGTTTCAATAAAACAATGTTATAGAAAATAACATTTCCAATTTAAAAAGCATTTTTTATTCCTTCTGATAGAATATTGTGATTTTCTCTTAAACTAAATTGAGTTTGACTTTAGTTTTTGTTAGCTGTAAGCACAAAATAAATGGAAATAAGTGATTTTTGGCTAAATTTCTATGAGCTACAATTTACGTTGAAAACACTAAAATAAACTTTTCCGTATTTCAACAATAATTATAGGGGTAATGAGATGTAAGAAGAAGTGTAATTTGTGTGGAATTTAATAACCACTAGTTTTTGTGTCATTTTATTCGGGGATTGGAGAGGGGAGTTCCCCCAACAAACATTCTTAAAATCTAATTTATTATGTAAATTGCACTCAATTATAGAAAAAAAGAAGGAAAAAAAACAACTTATTTCTCTTTATTTGTTAGTGCCTTGTCCTAAACATTTAAATAATAGATTTTTTGATGACCAAAGTGAAGGAAACGTCTGCAGTGCTTACTAGAACCAGCAGAGGGAGCTGGAGATCAGACCAGGAGGTGCCACAAAACATCTCTAGCTAGTTGATCAAATCAAGATGAACGTCCTGCCCTTTGTTCCTGTTTCAGGTGGTCAACTATGCATACAAGAACAGCATAGCTTCGGTTTACCCCGAGCCCAAGGACAAGGAGGCGTTTGTGCTGTCGCATATCTACAGTCCTGACTATGACTCCTTCACTCTGGATACTTACAGCTGGCCGCAGGAGGCCATAAATATCCAGGACGTGTAATCATTATCATTCTCTGGTATCTGCATACCACTGTGGTGTTGCCTACAATTTCACTCCCTTTTCAGTTGTTTTTTTTAGCTGAGTTTAAATTTTTTTGTATACTTTTCAGTAAGCATTGGACCCATAGATACCAAACAAAGAGTTGTCTGAGAATCGAGAATTTATTATTTTGGTAGTATATTATTTATTTGACCCATTCGTAAATGAAGATCATGTTCTGTTCTCAAAGCAGCATATCAAAAATCAATCATGCCACTTGTCCACAAAACCTTTTCACTTGTTTCTTTCAACTAAGATGCTGTAGTCAGTCGTTACTGTGCAGCATTGTGTCGCAGTATCTTGCAGTGCTTTGGTGTCTCATCACCAGAGTACAGAGGATTCATTGTGATGCTGTGTCTGAAGTGCAGTCAGAAAATCCCCGTCAGTCTCAGTGTGGCTGACTCTTTGACCTCAGGAGGGTTGCTGCTCTATTTCCTAACATTGTTCGATCGTTCTTCCTGTAACACACTCTGCTCCGTTTGTTTTTGTACTGGTTTTTATTTTTGTTTTCTAGTCAGTGTGTTTTCTTTTAGCTTTGCATTGCTGCCAGAATTTTATTTTTAATGAAGGACACTTTAACTGTAATTGTCCCCATCATGATGTTTTTGTACGACTAAAGCAGTGGTTCTTAACCTTTTTTGAGGTACTGAACCCCCCAGTTGCATATGTGCATTCACTGAACCCTTCTTATTCCAACCCCCCTGACAAAAAAATAATAATTTTCGGTATTCTGATTTAGTATTAGCTGTGTAACCACCCCCACGCCACTAGAGGCAGTACCAACCCCGAAAAGATACGACTAAGGAGCAGATTTAGACTATAGGATTTGGTAAAAACTGTGAGCTTTGCTGAAGTAATTAAAGACACAAGTTCAAATCCATGCTGAGAGTGGAGCTCCTTCAATCAGGGCTCCTCCGCAGCTCTGATTGGCTAAGCAATGTAACGTGATCCTCTGATTGGCTAAGCAATGTAACGTGATCCTCTGCAGCAACTGATTGCAAAGCAGGGCGTCATCACGACTTTACACAAGTGTGTCTTTACCTCCGCAGCAGAGGCTCCACCGAACCCCTGAGACCGACTCTCCGAACCCCTGGGATTCAATCAAACCCAGGTTAAGAACCACTGATCTAGTGTCTGCCTTCAATTCTGTACAAGTGGTTCTTTTGTTTTTTTTATGCCAAAGCAATTGAAGCTCTACATGTTTTACTATGAGAAATAATGCTGTGCAGGCTTTAGCACTTAGAGATATGCTTAAAGTTTTGGAAAAAGTATCATGAACCTTTTTAAATAAAAGTCTTAACAAAATGTGGTGTTTTTTTTGTGTGTGAGAGTTTGATATATGATTGAACAGTAAAGTGGTTATTTGTCAATGAAGAGTGTTCGTTCTGTAGTTTGTTGCACAAAACTGCACCAAAGCTGCAAGGGACCAGGTGTTGATTCATACAACAAAAACAAAATAAACAAAACATTTATTTTATGTTTCTAGCTTGTCTTGTAAAAGCTGTTTGCATAATTGCATTTTGCTCCGGTGGGGTTGACTATACTTTCTTTTGCAGCTTGCCTAAGAACCAGTCTTACATTAAATCTTTTCAGGTTTATTACCAACAATCTGTCCCAAAGACAATTTGTTTTCATTTGACTTAAATTTTTGAAGAATACCAATAGCAGCAGGTTATATTAGTACATTTTGCAAAAACGAGAAAATAATCAGGTAGTCAAAGTAAAATATAAAATTCTTTATTTCAAAAATGATAAGGGGAAATTAAGTCTTGGTAAATTAAAAAAAAAAATCTGACTTGCACAAAACATCACTTAAAGGTCTGAGGATAAAGTAAAATAAAATCAGACCTGTGTAGAGCTTTCCAGGTCTCTCAAAAGATGCTTTACAATGAGATCAGTCATTTCCATTCATGCACACTGATGGTAAGCTACTAGATCGTAGCCACAGCTGCCCTGCAGCAGTCTGACAGAAGTGAGGCTGCTGTGTTGTGCCATCTGCCCTTCCGTTCACCAACCGGTGGGTAAGGTGGGTGTAGTGACTTGCCCAAGGATAAAACAACAGAATCAGACTTCGAACTGGTGACCCAGTGATTGAGGGCCAACTCCAGCTGCCAGCGCCACCATAACGTTAGTCAGTAAACATCTTTTTCTGATTCTAAGACACCTGCTTGTTTCACCTTACAGCACATAATGTGGTCCTGCCTGCACTCCATTTCTAAGAGTTTTAAAAGCAAGTACAGAAAAAGGTACTTGCTGTCCAGTGCTCATTGTAATTCATAATTATGAGCAATTATCAAGGATTTATCCCAATCAATTTATCCCATTAAAGAATTAATTAGCTTCTTCAATGGGATAAAAGAAGCTATTAGCTAATAGCTAAGTGAGGGCTAATGCTAAAGGCTAAAGGCCTTTAGAAGCTTAAATATATCATTTAATCTTTGATTAAAGTGGAAGCGTGTCTGCTTGTTAAATGTGATAATTAAATACGAGTGGAAAAACAACTCTTTGTATTAAATATGTTGGCAAAATGTGAAAATGTTTGTATTGATGAAGACTGCAAAATCTACAGCATATGCCTGCATAAAAACAAACAGAGTAAGCTTTGTTTCCATTTTTTTGTCTGACCATCTTGGGCTGATTTTGGTTGAATACTCTAACAGTCTGAATGTCCCCCAAATAGCTAAATAATTAGCAGAATGAGTTTAAAACTAGGTCTGACTCTCCTAATGTGTTACCCACTCCAAGCATTCTACATGTCGAGGAGAGTTAATCTTCATTGGTGCAGACAAAGTCTCAGCATAGGGTAGCATGAGATTAAGTAACATTATTGGGTCTTTGCTGGTAGATTTGGATTGTATGTATCTAGTGGCACACGTGGTATTTTTGATATCTTTAAGTGGTGAGATGCCACAGAATTAAAAATCCCCCAAATCCCCAAAAATAGAGTAGCCTTGGTTATTCCATGTACTAAACTACAAGATAAGTAAAAGTTTCTATTTAAAAGTGCATGTATTCTCGTTATATTTTTTAAAATACTGATAGGTCACAGAGTTTCCTATTTTTTTAATAAGGAAAATATCCTAGATAATTATCCTCACCTAGAAATCACTTCAGAAATATTCCATAGCCTTTCATGTATTCCAACACGAGTAAGCAATGATTATTTCTCACCTAAATCAATATTCAACGATGAAACTAATTTTAACAAATTCTAACATCCTCTTGAGGCAAAGTTTTGATCAGAAATCTGTAAAAAATTTGATTCACTTTACATTTTCTCATACTGAGGAGTGAAACGTTATTAAAGTAAACATAGTGAAGGAAGTTAATATGCTTGTAAACGTGTTACACTCAAAAAAGAAGCTTGTTTTATAATATTTTTCAGCTAACTTACTGAAAAATGCAATGATTTGTAAGGCTAGGTTGCTTCAGACAATTTCCCTGTGAAAAACAGGAGGTACACATGGAGTCTAAAGGTGGATATAATTGATCGGTACCACAGAAAAAACATCTATTATTCTATAGATAGAACAACATCTATCTATGGATAATATCACATTGCTGTGAGAAAGTATTTGCTGTCTTGCAGATTTCTTCTGATTTTCCTTGTTTGTCACACCTAAATACTAAAAATAATATCAGTCAAAAAAACTTGGTGAATGCGTAAAGCAGTTTTCTGCTAGAGGAAAAACATCTATCCAAAGCTGCTGCTGACATCTATCAGTGGTGAAAAGAGTTTCTAAGCCCTTGGGAGGAGTAGCCAAAAATAAAAGGAAAAACAAAACCATTTGAGGCACTGTCTAGTGACATAATTAGTCACAAGAAGCTCGTGTGACTAATTATGTCATGTAAAAGGCAAAAATAGAAAAGTTCTCAGGCAAAACAAAATGTCTGCTAACCAAAAAGAAGACGAAAGCCTCTCTTACATTGGCCCCAAAAACATCTTGATGATTTCAAGAGTTTCATTTAGGAAAAATACTCTGCGGATTGATGAGGGAAAAATGTTCATCTTGTTATTTCTCGCGTAAAACAAAAACCCTTACGAGAAAAACAACAAGTCCCTATTATGAGTCTAACAGAAACGTCTGAGTGAAAATGTCTGACCGCCCGTTTGTGACATTCACCTGAAGCCACAGGTGTCGAACTCCAGTCCTGGAGGTCCACTGCCCTGCAACATTTAGATGTGCCTCTGCTGCAACACTCCTGAACAGAATAATTAGGTCATTAGCAGGACTCTGGAGAACTTACCTACACAAGGAGGAGGTAATTAAGCCATTTCATTCCAGCGTTTTTGTACCTGTGGCACATTTAAAAACTGCAGGACAGCGGCACTAAAGGACTGGAGTTTGACATCCCTGCCTTAAGCAAACATGGACTACACAAAAGGAAAATGCTCCAAAAAACACTAGCAAGGCTTTTCCACATAGGGCAACACAGTTGTGGATAGTCTTCTTAAAACTATCATTTCAAACATGAATTTTGTGCTTACTCAGGTAGCCATGTCAAAACTAATTGGCACAGATTTGTAAAATATTACAAATAATAATTAATATTGGACACTAAGTTACATTTTGTCCAAATTTTCATTTGTAGCATTCAGGAGGAATAGTGTTTGTGACGAAGGATAAATAAGAAATATGTTTTTCCTCCCTCAGCCTGTCTTGAGTAAAGAGGCGTGAAGACGCCGGGTATGCTTGACATGCACACACAAGCTCACTTTGATACCAACAACGGAGAAGAAATTATTCTGCCAGAGTCTTTGGCATTTCTGGAATAATGCATAACACAATAAATATAAAACCATTTGCTAAAATTTGGGTGAGTGGCTCTGAGAAGCAAACAGAGGAAAAGCTGGTCAGATCCGTACAGTTGACAGATGGATTCCTTCTCCCTTGGACAAACAGATTCCTTCACCAGACGTCGCAGCTTCTACTTTGTCCTTGACTTTGTCACTGGGCAGACGTAAGACAGAAGCATGTCTATCATGTTCTGCACGATGGCCTGAGGAGGATGGAGGGCGTGAGGGAGGTGATGAGCCAAACTCATTTCCCAGGCGTCCACCATGAGAACATCCATGCCTCTGAACATGGCCTTAAGGACCGTGTCCAGCTGCAGGGAGTACCAGTCGCTGTTGTACAGGCTCACCTCCGCATCCAGGGCTTGGAGGTTGGCCGCCCGGATCACCACCAGCGTCTCCGGCGCCCGGCCCAGCAACCTCAGCAGCGCCCGCCGAATGTGCCGGAGGCGCCGGATGTACACCTCCACGGGGAAGGTGCTGAAGTGGGCCCAGATGCTGAGGACCACCACGGTGTTTGGGCCTCCGGAGAGGCCGTCCAGTTCATTAAAAACGTAGCGCAGCTCGCTGGACAGGACGGTGGAAAAGCGGATGGGCGGGCCATGGCAGCGGTACTTTAACAGAATGTTATGGGTTGTGTCCACGGCCATGAAGGGCCCCACATTTTTGGGACTGTGTAGATTTATCTCCTTCATTTCTGGGAATAAATGAAAGCAGCTTTAGGAGCAACAGGGGATGTGTGAAAGTAAATAAACAAAACAAGGTGAAAACAGACAACGACTCACCTGGGACCAAAGTAATGAGGTACTCGAACCACTGTCGAACGGTCGAGTCTCCGTACATGTTGATCACCTTGTTCCTCAAACACTGAGTGATTACCGCCGATTCATTGAAGTGACGCATGACGGTCCCTCCTAACAGCCTCCAGGAGTCTTTGAAATAATATCCAGAAGGCTTGGACTTAACCGGGTCTGTTCTTACAGAGCTGTTTTCCTTCTCAACATCATCTGCTGCAAAGGGAGAAAAAAAATTAATCCACAAATCTACTGAAATACTGGGCAATGACGTATAAACTTTACCTTCAGGTGGCAGAACGTTGATTCTGTCTTTTCCTGAGGCGTGTATTTGAACTTTGATGTTTACACCACTGGGAAAATGACAGTGAAATATTATTTAAAGCAAATTAGAGCGAAAGCCAAGTGACAACAAATGTTAATGTTTTAGTAGAC
This sequence comes from Micropoecilia bifurca, assembly GCA_903067075.1. Classification (NCBI taxonomy): domain Eukaryota; kingdom Metazoa; phylum Chordata; class Actinopteri; order Cyprinodontiformes; family Poeciliidae; genus Micropoecilia; species Micropoecilia bifurca. Next base: position 15,168 of record CAEGAF010120162.1, read on the forward strand.
AAGTTACTAAAGAGCTTATTGTTTACAAATGCAGATTACAGAATTGATAGAGAGTTTGCATCATACTAAATGATTGGGTTGATTGGTAGTGGATGGATGGATGGATGGATGGATGGATGGATGGATGGATGGATGGATGGATGGATGGATGGATGGATGGATGGATTGATTGATTGATTGATTGATTGATTGATTCATTCATTCATTGATAGATAGATAGGTTGAGTTTGTTCTCATCCTTTACACATATATTCCTGACATGGAAAACACTTGATTCCCAGAATTGCCCAGACTGTGGAGGAACCCAGAATGATTTGTTAACCCATAAAACACGACAGACCTCTGGAAGAGCAGAGCCTCCTTGTTGGTCAGGAGATGTTTCAAATATCCCCCCTTGGCGTGGTTGATTCTGGTGTCACAGCCGAGTATCTTGGGCTTGTAGCAGTACCAGGGTTCGCCCGTGTAGAGGTCTGTATAGTTGCACAAAGAATGCTGGTCGGAGGGTAAGCACATGTTGCACACTGTCGTTTCTGACAAGAAGCCCAAGCGGAACAGGCTCTTGAAGAAAACCCGATCGGGCCGATGCTCCCTCAAGTGTTTCAGCACAGCGACCGCCTCGCTGGAGTGCACAAGCGTAATCTCGACCTGGGCGGACCCCACCCAGAGCAGCGGGAACAGAGCCGAATAAATTCCATTCCTGTGGTCTACCACCGTCCCAGCTACACCCGCTCCCAGCTCTGGAGAATGCAGCCTAGCAAGGAGGAAGTCCCCGCCATAACGCTTAGGACGACCCTGATAGTCGTGCATTTGGACCAGGGCCTCCAGCTGGTCCCCGATGCGCCACTCTCTTCTTTCCTTATTGGGAAGGATGGTGAAGAGACTGTGGACAGGGTCGCTAGTCTGGCGTAGGCTGGATGGAGCAAAGCGAGCTGGAGGGCCAGGCCACTCTATTGAGTCCAACAAGTAGTGCTCTTCAAGTTTATCCTCAGGAGACGGTTTCTGGCCCAGATGTGCGCAGAAGGTGAGGTTCTGATTGTACGTTGGGAGGTTCACTGACATGAGAGACGAGTGGATCCTGGTCTGAAACTGGTAAAAGGCTGAGATTGCGTGGCAGTTCCAACTCTAAAAAAGAAAAAGATAGTTGAGTGTTACACACAGCCAGCTGCGTTGTAGACTTGTATTATTTGCTGAAACCAATATTGACTTTTGCCAATTGCAATTTCTCTGTAGAAATGATAATATTGTAAAAGGTAAGACCAGTTTTCCTGCAACCAGGGTTCCTTAGCCAATTAGGGATTATTTGTTCATTCCTTGATCTGAACTGATTATGATCAATTGAAAAGTCTTGAGGTGAGCTGGGCCGTTCCGGCTGACCCACCGATCATCCACCTCAGGAGGTAATTATGACCTTGTAACCGCTAACAATTGCCTAGCCAGTATGGGTAAGACGGGGTCGTGATGGAGTATAAAGCAAAGGCGGCAGCAGATGTTCTGTGGAGTACATGAGACTATGTATCACCTTAAAGTGTCCATCAGAACTGAGAAATATGATTACTGACAAGCAAGCTGAGGATAATAAGCAACAACTTGACTTGTATTTAAAGCACTGGATACATTTGGAGAGCCTCATGAGACTCAGGCCTGGGAAAATCCCCAGCAGATGATGAGCAGAGTTATGAGCCGGAGCTACACCCCTTTAACTTTGCCATACCAACATGATGTGTTGGAGGAGTATTGGTGACTCAGCAAGCCAGCGGCAATTCAGCGCTGTAACCGGCTGTTGTTACTAGCGGAGACGCTCGTCGTTGTTCTCATATCTGTTTGTTAAACAGATAAATATAAATTAGTAACTCAGTTATAGTAATGTATGTGCAGGAAGTCCATGCTAATGTGGGGAAAGTTGGTCATCTATCGCCGAAGGGTTAAATGTTATTTGTTGTGTTGGAGTTCAATCATTTCTGTCTCTGTCACCACCCAGGTTCATTAACCAGTTTCAGGATCTGACCAGAAATAATGAGATTTGGTTATATATAAAAACAGGCATTAATGCCAAAAAATGATCACCGGTGAATGTAATTAATGAAGCATTAACCAAAACATATTCTTTAGGCTGTTGCTTTTTATCCGTAAATCACAATTACTTAGCAATGCTGGATATTTAGTGCATAATTGCAGTTGACATTTCTTCTGGGTATCACTAAAGTCAATTACAAATCCCTTGTCCCCCCTCCTCCCCCCCAAGCAATACCTTTGAAAACCTTTGGTACAAGATATATTTTACAAAAAAATAAATAAATAATTTTAACAGTTACACAAAATCCCATCTTCATTCTGATTATTAGTATAATTTAAATTATAACTTAATTCATATATTAGTATATTTGCACAGATGAGGCAGTTTTTTTTAAATCTACTCCCCAAACTAACTCACCACACTGCAGAGATAAAAAGAGGATATTTAGAGAGGAGGAACAGAAAATGAATGTCAGATCTGAACTAAAAGGGAAATGTGTTTAATGGTGTAAAAAGGATTCTCCACCTCACACTTCAATTTTTTGCTGAAAATAAGTAAACTTACCAGCTGTGTTATTCTTTTTCCAGCTGATCTTGTGTATGCAAATCTGGACTGAGTGTGGTAAACATTTCATTGTAGTGTGTAGCATAAAACAAATAAAGAGAAAATCCCTCTCCATATATGGCAATGCGTCGCACTTCCCCGGAAATGCTTTTTAGTAATAAAGTCCTAATAGTTTATAGCACTGCGTAAAGTTGCGGCCTGTAAATTTTGTAAATAAATATTTTTTCACATATCTGTTAAAACTTTCAGGTTACATTACAAATGTGCCCTTAAACTTTGTCAATATCCCTTTAATGTCGAAAAACCCACAAATTCGCTATTGCAGTGTTTCCATTAAATAGGAAACACAATTAAAGTCAAACTGCATAAATATAAGGTCAATGGAAATGCAATTAACTAGGTTTTTGGTATGAGACAGAAAACATACTGCCGCTGTAAAAGGGAAAAAAACCCATCACTCTCATTTAGTTATAAAACCCACATGTTGCCCACTTCCTGTCTTACCTCCAGAGTGTGGATGTTACGCAGCAGGAAGATGAATCCCGACAGCGACAGAAAGAGGAAAAGCAAGGCATACTTGGACAGATTTCGGCACATGGTGTCTCCTTTTTGTCTCTCATGATCAGACCCTGTTCTTCTTCCACACGTCACCACAGCAATGATGGCATCATTTTACTTATCAGCTCTGTGAAACGGAAGGAGAGCAGAACATATCAGATTGAGCAGAGCCATTATGGAAACATTAACTAAATGAGCAGAGCCATTATGGAAGGACTGGACCAGGGCTGGACCTGGAGTAGGTCCAGCCCTGGACCTACTCCAGGAGTAGGATTATTATTTCTGGACTGGATACATGTCACTCCCACTGAATTTACAAGTGAATTATTTATTATGCAATCACAATCTCACAGTGAGCATTTAAAATGAAAATAAGAAAAAAATCCAACCTTTTAACGAGGCTGATAGATAAAGATCGAATCAAGAAGAAAATATTGAAATATTTTTAAAAGTTGGTCAGATTTGTCTATGAACTTTCAAACTTATGAGTCCTTTTCTTCCTGACATACAGGTAACAAAGAACAATTCTATTTAAAAAGAAATTTAACGACGTTTATCTTTGTAAATTTGGAAGTGGCTAAGTTAGGCAATTCCATTTTCCAGATAGCCAAGAACATTTTTTATATCATTTTTATCTACAATTCCTAAAGATGAAACACATAGTGTAATAATTCACATGCAGGATAGAAAGTTATGTGAGAAGCGGTACAAGAATTGTCTTTTTTTTTAATGCCGCATCATCTACGGTCCAGCCCTGGATTAAAGCCATAACAAAGGACAAAGCTGAACTCCAGCTGCTAACAGCACAGCCAGAGGAATCGGGTTACTGTGTTTTGACGTACGACAGGGCGACATGATTTGAATACAGCTCTTAAAAACGTAGCATTTATGTATTTCACCCCCCCAGAAAAATCTTTGCAGACATCAGTAGAGCAATGAGCAAAACAAAATAACAACAAAAAACAGCTCAATGGTGTAGACTGAGCGACAGTTTTGTTTTCAAATTACCTTAGCAGAAGAAAGATGATAGTGTGCGACGTCGGGGCGCACCGACACCTTCACATACGAAAAACCCGGGCAAATAATATTTAATAAATAAAAATAAGCCTATATATGAAGATATATAATAGGCAAGACAAGAAAGACGCACCCTAGAACCGAAATGGTTATTTTATGCGGAGGGAATTCAGCCGTGTAATGATATCATCTTACTTACGTGTTAGAACGACGTCGAACCGAGGAGGAAATAGAGAATTAAGGCCAGGAGACCAGAGAGAGAGAAAAACATGAGGCAGAATCACCGTTAACTGTGCTGAAGATGGTTGCTGAGCTCAACTGCGCCCCCTGGTGGTCAGGGCTTGGCACATGTTTATGTGCTCCTCATATAGAATGCCGTTTTTTATTATTTTATTATAGAAGCTACGTTTGGTCACCTCCACAGAAGGGTCCACAGCGAAGCCAGACCTTCAGAGGTTGCCAAACTTTCCAGCTTCTGACCCACAAAATAAACATGTAAGAGGGTCGTGACTCAAATGGTTGAGTTAGCAGCATTGAGCGGTGCGATGTCAACGTAATCAACATAAGCACTACGCAAGTATATTGGTCGATGTTGCCTTTTTTTCATTTTTAATTTATGTTTTATCATTTGACAAAATTTCTAAAATGCATATGCCTTCTCCTTTTTGGTGCTTTGATATTTAAGTTCATTTCTTACCTTAAGACCCCAGAATGACATATTCATGACCCCAAACGGGATTCCATCCCTACCTTTAGGATCTACTCCTGTACTCCACTGCAGTTTTTATTTAAATGAAGCTCCAAAGATGCAGCGTTTTAAGATTAGGGAGATAATGACTGTCCTTAGGTACAAAATTGCAAAACAATCACGAGAATTTATGTCTTGAGCTAAAAAAAATCAACAAATGAAGCAGGAAGAACTATTCCAAGAATGTTTTTGGCCTGAAGGCTTGTGATCCGACTGTGGAAGTGCAAGTCCAGTTTGGAGGTGAATAGAGATGAATTGGTTTCCGAGCACAAGGAAACGTTTCTCTTCAAAATGAGAAAGACTGGAAAGTCATTCAAGTAGGGCAGACATGTGCTGATCTTCGGCGCCAGTAATGCATAGCTATGTGTTTATTTACATTTTTTAAGATAGCACAACAGCTAAAACTTGTCAGACCAAAAGCTGACAAAATCTACATTGGTAAACAGATAAAAAATACAAAAAAAATGTAATTACAATAACATACATTGCGTAACTGTAAAAAAAAAACTGTTAGCCTCTCATCATGTTTGCAGTAGTTACCGATGAACTTTGTACACATTAACTGCTCTAAATTCTTTTGCTACGTTCAAACAACATCTTTTCATGGCACTAAATATCCAGAAATAAGCAGAACAGATGGTACAAAACAGCTTAACATTCAGTGCAAGGTAGAGTTTCAAGCTTCTTCTGAGAGTTAAAATTGAGCTTCATTTGTAATCAAGAAGTATGCAGATTATAGACCTAATCAAGGTCTTATTAAGGAACTAAATATCTGACTCCCACGCATAATAATTATTAACACACATTCTGGGTTAGGACCTCAGGCCAGCTCTGGTGCTGCCTTCTGCATGGGGGTGGAAGCTGTCCTGCTTGGTGAGGTCTGTGGCGTTTCTGTTTTATCGCCGTTCGCCTCTTCAGCCTCCTCCTCCCTCTGCTGCACAGAGGACAGGTATTCGTCCAACAGGCTGCAGTCTGCGCTGTCCTCACCGTCGCCGGCGACGACGCTCCGAACCGAGCTCAGCGCTCGCACCGTCTTCAGGGAGTCGGCCGTGCCGCTGCTCAGAAAGCTGTCCTCCTGCGCCGCCTGCTGCTCGATGGTCGACTGGAATCCAGAGTCTGGGAAGGAGGCGTCTGCGGTGGGAGGGTTCGTGGCGCTTGAGGCGGCAGGAGGGACTGGGTGGCAAATCCCGGGAGGAGAGATCGGAGCTGGTTGTGCGACGGCTGCGAGCTTGTTCTCCACCGACTGTTTCCACTGCTGCATGGACTGAAGCTACGTGAAGAACACGGAACAAGTGGAAAAATATCAGGATGCGTCTCTGAAAAACTCACACCGCTGATCGCAAACAACTTAAAGACCTTTGGTAGCCGTGAAAATGATTCTCAAAAGGACACAGCTGTTCCTGTGAAAAACGTAACTACAAAAACATTTTTTCAAAGTTTGTCACATTACAAACTTCAGTGGATTTCATTGGGATTAATGTTATCAACAACGACTAGTGCATGACTGTGAAGTGAAGAAAATGACAGAAAGGAAACGTTTTTTGAAGGCCTCAGATCAGAAAGATCAAGGAACACAACCAACGTAGCGTGATCAAAGTTGTGCAGATGTGCTATGCAGAGACAAGTTATAAATCATATAACAAACTTTTAATGGTTAACTGAACGATGTTCTTACAGTAACATGGCCATCAAACTAAACTGACAAGCCAGGCGAGAAAATGAGTCACAAGCAGCAAAGAATGAACTTGGTCAAATCTATCTGTATTCTGTTAGCGTTTCAGCAGAACACTTTGTCCATTTTGCACAAATAACAAATATAAAGTAAGACGTTTTTTGGTTTAAGTCGACCGTTTACATGGTTTTTGTTAATCATAAACATAATAATTATTAACCTCTTTCCATAGAAACTTCACCGCCTCCTCCTGAACCAGCCTTTGGAGCCTCTCCTCCTCGTACTGCTTCTCCATCCTGCCGACACAACAGATTCAACCTTTGCGTCTTGTTTCTGACAATGTGCTTAAACACAACCAAAAGTAAAACATATCAGATTTTTTTTTTTCCCCTCTTACCGTAATCTGTACGCTGTTATATACAGTAAGCGCTGTTGATAAGAAACTTACGTTTCCAGCCTATCGGACAGGAAGAGGATGTGTTCTTGCATTCGGCGTAGACGGATTTCGCTGCGCACCTCTTTGGCTGCGGGATGAAAACATCGAGCATAGTTTCCTCGCCACCAGGCCTGGATTCTAACCGCCGCCTCGTTCGCCCGCGGCAGATTTACTTTACCGACAGACGTGCTCACTTGTGCCAGCTTTGCAGCATCTTTACTTTCTGCTTTCCTAAAGTCAAAGGGCGTCTCTGTGGGATCTCTGGGCGTGGCAACTCTTGCCGTGGAGGCAGCTGTTGTCGTGGCAACAGATGCGATATTCCCTCCACCAACTTTCCTCTGGCTCTTCTCCGTCGGGGACGACTCATTGGCCTTGTGAGGGTTGGGATTTCTGGATTGCGACGGTCGCTTTGGAGCCAGAGAATCGGGCTCAAACGTCTCCGTCTCGTCTTCGCTGTCGGTGTGGGCCGCTTGTGGGTCCAGCTCAGACGCGAAGGGGAGGAAAGTGGACTCGGAGGAAAGCAGGCTGCTGTTGATCTTGTCCTCGTCAGTTTGCACGTCTTCCAAAAATATGTGCTCCCCTGTAATCCTCGGGCTGCGAACGACTGGCAGCGACGCCTGAGATGCATCGCAACTCACCCACGTGTTAAACTGCACGACTGGCTCTGTAGGAAGGCAGAAGGGGAAAATAAAGGGTTTCCGCAGGTTCCACCAACTCAAATCTAAGACCTTTTAAGACGTACAAAAGAAATGGAGGGGACAAAAACTGGAACATTTTTTGGGGTTTGCTCTTAGCAGCAGGTTTGTGCTTCTCTCGTAAACATAAGCCAGCTGCTAATGAGCCATGTGTTAACTGCTAATGGCTTGTTTGCTTGCTATCAACTATTAGCAGCTTGTCACTAGAAGTTTTAACCCTAACCTAAGTAAGAGGCAAAACTCCAACTTTGGCCTCATTGAACATCTACAGATTAAATAGTCCCACCACAACAAAATTTAAGACCTTTGATTAACATATTTAAGACCAACTTAGATGTTCTATAATGAATGTAAGATATTTTAAGGCCTTGATTTTAGATTCATGAACAATAGATAAAGCAGTCTTCTCACCTTTCTCCTGGACAGATGCAGCAGCAGCTAGTGCAAGCGCGGGGATTTTTTTCACCTCTTGGTCTACGCCGAGTGAAGCTGCATGTGAAGGGCTGTGGCTTTCAACGTCTAGCTGAGTTGGACGAGGAGGACTGGGACAGTCTCCGCGCGTCTCCTCCAACAGCTGCCGTTGGTGGAATCTTGACACGAAATGAGCGAATTCGAGGTAATTATATGTTATAAAAGCGGGTGGGAATAACAATGTCATTGCTTGCGTTAGGCAACACAACATTCACACTAATACCTCTGTTTGCTGAGGATCTTCTCCAGTTTGGCATCTTCCGCCGTCTCCAGGGCAGGTGATGCTGTCAGAGGGCAAACAGTGGCAAGGTACTGAACCAGCTGAACGTGCTGCCCAGGCCGATACGAGCGACCTTTCCCCTGACTGTACAGCCACTCTGCTTTGAGACTGTTGTCATCAGCAGATGAAGAAAACACAAATTAGATTCAAATGTTCTGACGAAGCTTCACAGGTAAACTGCAGCGGTGCGGCAAACGGGCTCACCCTTCTTTTTGCGTCACGATGTAGCCATCCAGGACCTTCAGGTTCAGGCACCAGCTCATGATGTACGGTCGATAATCGAAACCCGGCAACGAGGGAGTCGCCATGATGCAGGGGTTGCACATGATGGACAGCTGCTCCAGTTCATGAAGAGGAGCCAGGTATGACACCTGAACAACAACACTCAATACTGTCACTGATAAACGATATTGGTGTGTTTCAGTTAGGCCAGTTGCAATAAATAAAAAATCAATTAATTGTATAATAATTTAAAATAAGCTCATAATTTCTATTTCCGTGTTTTATCATTTTTCTCTCCATTTCTAACCAAAAACTGGATGACAGACGTTTTCTGTGTGGTTCAATGGTCTCAACTAGCTCTTTTTTTTAAAAACGACATTTTTCTTTACAGAAACTTTATACTTTGTTCAATTTGGCACTTTTTTAATGTCTACAAGTTCCAGTGTCAAATACTCATTCAAATTTCAAGTGTATTGATCTTTGAGGATGTTTTTACTCACATTATTATGCCATTATCATTATATTATTTGAAAATTGTCTCAAAACAACAATATTTATCACAATAAAGTCAGACAATTTATCATTCAGCTAAATTTGTTATTGTAGCAAGTCATATTTCAGTTAGGGTCCTAGTCATGACAGAATGAAATGGGAAACAATTACTTCATTAAGGTCCCTTATCTCATTTTCTGCCAGGGACAGAATGGATAAATGGGCAGGAAGATGAGCAGGAACAGTGCGGAGCGTCGTAATGCTGTTTCCATGGAGCAGCAGCGTCTGCAAAGTGGACAGAAAATGGATCACATTCACAAAAAAATCACCCTTCAACACAAGAATCATTATAGTGGATTTTTTTAGTGGATTTTTTGATTAAGTAAATATTAAGACTTACCTTTAATGCCTCTAGTTTAGTCAGATCACCTATGGCAGATATGTTATTATCAGAAAGATCCAAGTGCTGGAGAGACACACAGCTGTTCAGCTGCTCAATGACCTGTGATGAGATAGAGGAGACTGTTGAAGATTTATAATCTGACACATTAGATAAATATACAACCATATTAATTACAACATAGTCAAATATTTCCGTACCTTAATGTTGTTCCCTGACAGGTTGAGCCATGTCAGATGGGACAGATCTCGCAGCCCTTCAATGTAGCCAATGCTGTTATTGGGAAGATTGAGGACCCTCAGCTCTCTGAGTTGGGAGACCCCCATCATTCTCACCAATCGGTTATTGGCCACAGACAGCTGATTAGTAAAAAATAATGAGTTCAAATCAGACATCAAAACAGAGATCAAAGCAAATGTTTAGAGACGGTATGAAACCTATGAGTTCTACACATTTTTCTAGTCAGAGTGGCATACTTTCCTTTTATTTAGCCAATTTTAAGGGTAAGTACAAAACTTCATTATGAATGTACGGTATGGCAAATATTTTCAATGGATGGAGGGATAATTTAGACAGCGGGATAAGGGGCAAACTGGAAAATACTCAATCATTGTTTAATTCTTGAGAGTCCTGCTACCAACACTACCTGCTGAAGGCTTGGGCAGCGTTCCAGGTGATCCAGCTTCATGATGTTGTTACGGTCCAAGATGAGGGTGTGTGTGTCCTCTGAGCATGTGAAACTGGGATCCAGCTTCTGCATACTGCGAGCTGAAAGATCAACCATGGGAACTGGGGCCGGGGGAATTAAGGATGAGGACAGAACAGTCAGCAAAGCCACACACAGATATTATCTCATTACTTTACATGACTGCAGCAGACACAAGGCTTTCGTTTTAAAACAAGAGCAACGAGTTTGACTGACAAATGCATCGAGACTTAAATGTTTAAAAGCTTATCTGAGCTTAATAGTCGATGCAATTTCATCAAGAGGACAAAACAAGGGCAAAAATACCAGCCTAACAAATATTTCTCCTACAACACGTACAAGATACCTATACATAATATGCATTGATTTGATTCAGAGATAAGCAAAACAAAACACGAAACCTGTAAACTTCTTGTCTGATTTAGAGTAACTGACTCTGGGTGTTTCTATGTACTGATAACGTTAGGTTGCTAACGGGTGTCATCTGATGCGCCCTACGCGGCGTCTTCTATTAAACCCCCCTAATTTATCTGTTTCTCTACGAAAAACTACAATTTATCCACTTACCAGCATTTGTATCACACTTTACGTCTGATACACCCATCCTATCGACTCAGGACAAGGCTACGCTTTAGCTAACAGCTACAGTGGGAACGACAAGAAGCATGCTTCTTGTCTGCGGCACGGAGGGCTTTATGGGAAATGTAGTTCTACGTGCTTTCTCTTTCATAAGGGTGCTTTACAGTTCACCCCCGATAGGACTACAGCTCATTGATTGTCCGCGGTTGTACGCTCGTCCCGCCAACTACATTTTGATTAAAAAATAAAGAAAAAAGATTAATAACAATGCTGAAAGAAACTATTTATTATTTTAAGAATAATTTTATATTTGTTTTATTTATATTTTCGTTAATAAAAAAAATTCTCTGTTTTTTCAGCAACGGTCAAGTTATAACGTCAAATTGTAATGTTTAGTCAAGATATAGATGTGACCCTAAAATGACTTTAAATTAATTAGATTAAAACACATAAAAGCAAGCATACGACTAACGTCTAAGAAACGTTCATTTTTTTTGTATATTAAATGTCAAATAAATAACCTTAAATCAGTTTCCGCTTCCGGTATCTTTCTTTCCGGTTTTGAGCCCTCTCGTAGCCATCATGAAGTGAGTGTACCGAATATAATCTAAAGCAATCTGAACTCTTTAATAAACATTATTAACATGCTTCTAGCATAAACTGATATAATGTTCAGTCTTCTATCGGTGATGTGTAACATTTGTTGGTTACAGGGTCGAGTTGTGCAGTTTTAGCGGGTATAAAATATACCCCGGCCATGGCCGCCGATACGCCAGGATAGACGGAAAGGTAACAATTTTACATTGTATTTGAGCGTTTTTCCATTACAAATGTAGCTGTTTTGCGGGGTGAACGCTTTCTTGGTTTAAAATGGCTTGGTTTAGAATGGCTTGTTGGTTATGTCTTAGTTTAAGTGTGTGTAATAGGTACTCTTGGTCCTATTGAAAGCTATTTACTTTGCTAACATTAGCTTCCAGCGTCATCACGTTCTAGCAAGAAGATACAAGTTAATGGACCGACATTAGGTTCTTACCAAGAGAAAAGTATGTATTTTTGAAGTAAGATAATGTTAAAGTCACGCATACCCTACGTTTACATATGTTTTAGCGGGGATGTTTATTAATCAACTCGATACATTCATATTTAGGTTAGTGTGTTGAATAATAACTTGTTAGCATTGTGCATCTTTACAGCTTAGTACATATAAATGGTGACTTATAATGGTATTTATATCCTTATTATTGATTGGTATAATACATCAGCATGTTTATTGAACTAGTAAATGTCAAATTTCTAGCACGCAAACTAAAATTATAGCAACTGTTATGTTTTTGTTAGGTGTTCCAGTTTTTGAACGCCAAGTGTGAGTCTGCCTTTCTATCTAAGAGGAACCCCAGACAGATCAACTGGACTGTGCTGTACAGGCGCAAGCACAAGAAGGGCCAGTCTGTAAGTACCAGGGCTTACAAACACAACCTGATTTGGGTTGATGTAGAAAATCTTCACTTTTGAGTTTGTGTTTACATATTGTCACAATGACAACATGTATAAGCTGACTTGCACAGTTGGACCTTAAGTGTTGTAGAAAGCTGCACTGCCCCAACCAACACCTCCTTTACTGCCACACAATTGCATATGTACATTTTCATGTCCGTGGGGATGAATTCAGCTGAGATCTCATTTCTCTGCATAGAAAGTGTGAAATAAATGCTGGGGAAAAAACATTTAGAAGACGTTGCAAGTAATTTCTTTGCAAAACGTCACCAGATATGTGCAGATGATGAGACTTGCCAACATCTGTCGCCAAACATTAAATATAAGTGTCTACTTTCTGCCTTTGGCTTTTTTTTGGGGGGGGGAAGCTTCTTTTCCAAGCGGTAATTAACAAATTAATTGTTTCTATTGTTTAAAAGAACAAATGTCTGGGATTTAATGACAGTTTTTCATGGGAACACTAATTTAATCATAATGTCACCACTTTTACGGACAGAGCGTCCTTTAGGAAGGAAAGTTATTTTTCTGCTTTTAAAACTTTCAGCAAAACATTTTCAGATTCCCTGGAATCTAATAAGTTAAACATTTGAACCAAACATTGCGAAGAGGGAATACATTTGGCTAAAATGGTGACTGTTTATCTACGTTTTTCAGACAGAAATGTCTTTGCACAATATTTTGTTTAAAGTTAGTCGTACATTTCAAACAGGAAAAATAATGGCTGAACTTAAAATATATTCCTGCATATGCCTCTGAAGTTATGCACTGTAGCACTTAATGATGTATTTCTACAATTTCTTTAATTACTCCCTTACATTTTACTAACTGTGACCTTAAAAAGGTTTCTGAATGTGCGTGAAGTTGATGATACATCCTTTTGGCTGTGGGTGAATGGCGTGCACAGTGTAGGTCTGTGTCATGTGCTGTTGCTAGGCTGCGTTTTGCAGTCCTGGCCTCAGCGCTCGCGCCGCACCTGCAGCCATAGAGCAGTCGGGGATCATAGTACTGGTCTTTGAGGTCTTCTCAGACATCTCATCATCGACCAGCCTCCAAAGTCTCCAACAAAACACTCATTTACACATAACGGCTCATATATCGGCTAGTGGTGGCGCGTGTTATCAGAACACTGCGCAGTGTGTAATGTTGAAGTAAATGTTTGCTTCGCCAAGTGGAGAATAGTTTATTTATTTTTTAAAACTAGTAATCTACATTTTGTGATTGTAGTTGGAAATGGTCTGTAGCACATCCAGCACTTGTTCAGTGTCTTGTTAAATGTTGATATTTTTCTTAGTATTGATGGTGAGACAAAACTCTTAAATATTGTTTTTAGCCAGAGTTAAGTCAGACTCTGTTTAATGTTCAGTTTTCTGAGAATAGATTTGCTTTTTATGGCCAAAGAGTCACAAGAGAACCATATAATGGGTTATTTATTTTACCTTTTGCTCTTGCAGTGAGACGGTTTTCTTCTCGGAGGAAAGCTAGTTTAGACTAGCAGTGTTAGTCTAGTTTTTGTTCTGTGCTTAAATATCACCTTGTTGCGTCTGAGTTTTGTTTACTTCTGTCAGTCGAAGCTTATATCGACTTATTTAAATCATCTGGTGGTGCTGAACTTAAATACAGCTACAGCTGTTTGATTATTCCTGCTGCGAGGTAACAGCAGCGCTGCAGCCTTAAAAGCATGTCTGCTTTGGAGGATTAAAGCTTTATTAACAATTACACAATACCTAAGGAAGAATGCTGCTAATCCCTTACATGCCCAACATATGTGTGTTGGGCCTGTTTGTGTCTTCAAAAGTGTCTTGTATGACAGTCTGCAGGATTTTAATAAATATCTCGTCTGCCTTTACAGGAAGAGGTGACAAAGAAGCGAACCCGTCGCGCAGTGAAGTTCCAGAGGGCCATCACTGGGGCCTCCTTGGCCGAGATTCTGGCCAAGAGGAACCAGAAACCCGAGGTCCGTAAGGCCCAGAGGGAGCAGGCCATCAGGTAAGAAGACGGAGATATCATTAAAGTTTTGAGATGTTCTGAACTCCGTATGGTTGTGGTTTGCAATATGTTTTGAGGAAATGGTATTTAAATAATTCTTAGAGATATCTGCTTGTAGAAGCGCCCTGAACAAAAGTAACTACTGTATTAATTTGTTTTCTGTTAACCGTCTAATCAAAATGCAACAGGGTTTAAAGATTTAGAAATATTTGCATGTTTACTAAGATGTTTTAGAGATCAGACATGGGACAGAAAATGTTTTCTTTTGGGTTACAGTCTGTAACGGACTGTTAGTTTAATCAAAGTGAGGACACTAAGGTTCCCTACTGTCCATAAATCTTAACATGACTAAACCCTACTTAAATAAATAATTCTTATAAAACTGTCCCTCAGTTTAGGATTGTCATTCTCTATATATTTTGTTCAAATGACGCTTTGAAGAATGTGAACTGCGTGTATTTCAATTTATGTACATATTTGACAAGAGTTACAAAACTTCTAAATGTAAAAAAATAATGAACCTGATATGAAACAGCCAAACTGGAAGTATCTACGCCTTTTTTGGCTTTAGTTCAGTATTTTACTAGAACTCATATGATAGACGGATCATTTAAACATGACCAGATCACAACAATTCTGTCATCACTTAAAGATGACATTATAAAGGACCAAATTGTCCAGCAGCAGCTGTTCAAACCTTCCTTCTCGTTTTAGAGCTGCCAAGGAGGCCAAGAAGGCGAAGCAGGCAGCCAAGAAGCCTGCTGCGCCAGCTGCGAAGGTGAGAAATGTGAAATGTAGCCAAGCTTCATTACTCAATGATCTAGATGTAGGCTTGAGGTTTACTGCAGGAGAATTTAGGATTCAGCCTGAGTTTCTAGCTAAATTTGGTGTTTGAACGCCTTCCTTGTTTTCTAGACCTCTGCCAAGACGGCACAGAAACCCAAGATCGCCAAGCCCATGAAGGTCAGCGCACCACGGGTTGGAGGAAAACGCTAAATCTGGATTTACATTACTGGTTGTTAATAAAGTTTTGTGGTTAAACCTCATGTTTGGTTTTGGGTTTTTGTTTGAAGAGACAACATTGAGATGAAGGTAAACCTCTGATGTGGTTCATTTTGTTTCCTTACTCATAAATGTTCATCCTCAGTTCATTAGGCTGCAGCTTGAGATAAAGTATGAATCCTGATGTAAAACACTTCAGAAGCGACTGGGAAGGCCACATATTGTCCCCCTACTAAACAATAAACGCACTTTCCCTCAGTGATATTAACTCAAACTTGTCCTGTTTTAGTTCTTTTAGGATTACAGCATATATATTTTCTGGATGAACATGTTTTTCTAACCTCAAATTTTGAAGTTCATATTCCTTAAGTGTGGTAGCTGTTGCTTTTTGGTCACTCTTGAGTTTCCCTCTAGAAGCTCCTCTTTAGTTTGCTGGAGTTCAGACCCATTTCTCCTCAGAACCGATCTAACCGAGTGAGATTTGTAAATCGACTTGTTCGCATGTCTTTTGAACTTCCAACTTGTTCTTTAATGTCCACATTGTTTGAAATCTCATCTTCCCTAAATGGGATCAATGGACGTTTCCAAACCGATTATACTCTAGTGTAATTGGTCCGATGAGTTTGGCGCTTGCACCCAAGTGTGCCTCCAAATTAAATGTGGATTCACAAAGCTATGAAATCTTTGCTTCCCAAATGTAATTTAAAGGGATAGTAACCTTAGTTCAATGTTAATAAATGTACGAGTTTGAAGATAGTCAAACATTCTCATATTAAGTTTGGTCTGATTTAATGTCAGTAGGGGACAAATATGTTTATCCATACATTATATGTAAATCTTGATTCATCTGCATTTGCACTCTGTGTAAAATGATTGACACATTTCATATATCTGGAGTTGATCGTCAATACTTAGGTGACCAGGCTGTATTAATCTGATTTATTAATACATAGCCATTACCAACATATTTTATACATTTAATGACCATCCCTTAAATGCAGATTAATTGCACAAATTATTGCTAAATCAGGGAGTTGCTGCATAAATACAGTTCGACTGTCAATTATTGGAGAAAAAAAACATTTTCCCAGATCACGTATTTTCTGAGGAAGTCTAAAAAGAGCTGACAGTCTGTACCAGTGTTTGCTCGTCGACTCGCAAAGCTGCACACACACGTTGAATAACTTCACACACTTCTGTCAAAATAAAAAAAATATACAAATCAGGGTTTGTTCTTGATTGGACTATTAAAATGGAAGGAATCCTTTCCATTGTAATCAAAGGTTTAATGAGTGCTGAGGAACAGACACCAATGAAATTATATATATGTGAATGAAAAGGTAAATCCTTAAATTTATGGTGACATTCAGCACAGATCCAACAGTCAGGTGCATTTTGGGAAATTTGCTTGAGGTACTGATTGCTACATCTGACAGACGTCAGTTGACAAATGAGGCAAAATTTCCCCGATTAGTGCACACGATACAAAGCATGACGCGTTTTAATTCAGACACTGTACAATCATAAAACTTGATGAACAAGCAGTACTTGTGCGTTGATGACCACAGATCTTGAGCGTATATTGATGAGTTACAAAAAAAATATCTTTTTACAAACACCCTGAGGAAACGTGAAACTTGGGGAAAAGCGTATTTCCTTCAGGGACAACAGGCTTAATGTGGTAAAATGTGGTTATGGCATGGATGTTATGGGGACAGCAGATGGTGCAGAGATGATATAAAAGTCTCCCTTTGTGTCAGCAGCATCGCAGCGAGAACTTCCTCACGACTCGGCTTCTTTAGCCTTCAGCTCCTGCTTGTAGCTGCAAACACAAGGAGAAAAAGGTATTGGAAAACATCAACACTGAACAGTTTTGTTGCTTGTAGCTTTCTATGTACTCCTTTTTTGTTGTCTGCCACCTGGATTATGCTAAACTCGATTTTAATGCTAAAAACATTAATCTTTGTAATGATAAAATCACTTTAGTAAAAGCACTCTGGCACCACTTAGAGCGCAAAATATGCGACGTTTTGTGGATGCAGCCTTTTAACCAAACTGAGCAATAAACAATATTTTTTATTCAAGCTAAATTCAAAGAACATTCCCAAATAAATAATACTGAGCCAAGCGATATTAATTAAAATGGAGTTGAAACAACTCAATTTTACAGTTAAAGTTAAAACAGGAAGTCCCAGTAGATGTGGGTCTTGCTCGCCACCTAAAGAACAAACAGCGGTGATGTTGGCATCAGAGGTTTATTCAATATTCTGCTGGTGATCCTTGGTTCCTCCTCTTCTATGGATCCTTCTGTACAACCTGCCTCTGCATTGTCACACACCATTTACTTTCTCCATGAAGGCAGTGTGTACACTAAATACTGAGCTCCTTAGAACATTCCTGTTCCTCAGAACAAAACTGGTTCAACTAGGACAGCGGTGTCAAACTCGTTTTCATTTTGGGCCAAATCCAGATCATGAATGCTCTTAAAGGGCCGGTTGAGCCAGAATGTATTGATAAAACCTGTTCACAAACTGTTAAAATATCAATAAATTCCTTTAATTAAATAACATTATTGAGCATCTTTTCAGTTCTTTTGTGATTGTTTTGTGAGTATTTTCAATAAAAGTGTTTGTGGCACTAGTTTGAAAATATTTGCAATAATTGCACTTATTTATGACGGTAAATGCAGCTTTTTATTAATCTCTGTACAGATCATGGACTATAATATGACATGAATTAAGGCAGACGCAGCAGTTTAGAACAAGATTTTGCGTGAATTTCCACAATAATTATCAAGAAACTGGAGGGACTGATTGATATAATTTGGCAATAAACAGATAAAAACTGCACTGATTTGATTGGCAACATAATATTTAAGCACACCTAGTGCTTAGTTTAGAATCTAGAGGGCCACATAAAAAGCTGTGGCGGGTCAGATTTGGCCCACGGGCCTTGAGTTTGACACATGTGAACCAGGGCTAAGGATCTACGATCTCTGATGTCTGATCTACGGGTCTCACAGGATCTGCTGCTGACAACACAGAGCCCTCAGGGGTCCAGAGGAGTCCATCGGTCACAGAGGGGAACCAACTCAGCTACAGGCAGGCGGTCATAATGTTATGCCCGCTTGCTTGAATTAGCCTTAATGTATGGCGAGCAGCTAGGACTTTAATATTTAGGTATTTCAAATTTTATGTCGTTCAACAAGATCTAAAATCTCTTTTCTTACATTTCTGATCACGATTTGACACTGGATTTTATGTATATATTCATTTTAGAGATTGAAAAGCATTTGAGTGATGTTGCTCAGTTCATCTTAAATCTGAGGTAAAATCTCAGGTAGAGACGATTCTCTTGACAGAAGTTCAGTTATTTCCTGATTTGCTCAAAAATACCCTTGATAAATATACAACACCTCCAGAGTGGAAGGTCAGAAATTAACTTACTGGTGTTTCACATCAGGAATGATTACGAGTTGGATGCCACAATAAAAGAAACCAGCCATATATTTCTAAAGATTATCAGTAAAAGGTGAGTAACTAGGACTATCTTTGCTTGATGAATCCCTTTCAATTGCATGTTTGGTTGTGAATTTCCAAAAACGCAAACCCACTTCCAGATCCTGTAGAGCTGGGACGCTCCTGCGCTGCCCACAAAGAAGTTCACAGCAAAAAGGTTCCAGTTCTTCGGGATAATGACCAGCGAATATCTGGACCAGATGAGGCCTGAGGGACGACAGGAGGGATGTTTGTCCACAGTGACGACAAACCAGAACAGAGTCAATATTTTGGCAAAAAAAAAAGGTTGATAGATAAGATTTGCTAGAGCAAACGAAGATGCAACAGGTAACCTTTAGCACATTTTAATCAAAGTATCTCTGAGGGAATGTTAGCAAGCAGCTTGATCAATGAGGTTTGTTGTCTTTGTTGGGAAAAACCAAACCAGACTTTATCTCAACCAAACAATGTTTCTAAGTTATTTAGAAACATGATGACAAATTCAGCTTAAACCCACCTGTGGCTGTCAGCACTGCAGACTGGGAGGTGCTGAGTTTGTCTGCTGGTCGGGTCATATCAGCCAAACCAGCCATGACCAGGCCCTGAAAAAGGAATGAGAGAGAAAACGAGATTTTCTTTCATCCAAAACATTTACAACACCAGTCAGTGATCCAACAAGATCTAAAATCTCTTTTCTTACATTGCTGATCATGATTTGACACTGGTTTTTATCTATATATTCATTTTAAAGATTGGAAAGCATTTGAGTGATGTTGCTCAGTTCATCATCCTAAATAAACTGAGCAACTCAGTTGACACCGGAAAGTCAACTAACTGACTTTTCAGGGGTCAAAGTCAGTCAGTTCTGACTTTTGACCCCTGAAAAACTCTCAGGTACACAATGTTCACGTACTGAACTGGCAACCAGACAAGGGTTACATACGCTAAACTTTGTTTTAAGCTGTCAAAAGCCAACAGAGGTTGTGAACGACCTCTGTTTACGTTCGCAGGCTTACAGATGGATGCGTGTGAAAGTTCACTTACCCATTTAAACATCGGGGCCCAGAAAAAAACTGTTTTTGGACCTGGAGAGACACAGTGAGAGGGAAACCATGAGATGTGGCGATTCATGCTGAGGCTACACTGTTTAGCTTCCAGTTCTTATAACAAATAACTTGTTATAAGATGCATAAGCAGGCTAATCAAAATCAGGAAAACTTTCCTTCAGAAACTTGAAAGTCACTTTCCTCGCCCCTCCCCAACCTGCTGCTTCGTGCTGCTGATCAGCTGGACGAGAAACGGCCACCACTCCATTCAATACAAATACAAGAAAGACAAATCGGGTGGTTTGAAAATCTTTTCAGTGTTGTGTGGAAATGAAAGTTGCACCAACTATCACTGCTTTAAAACTGGAACCCGACTGCTGGCTGCTAGCGCAAACATCTCCCCAAATTATCTTGCTTGCTATATTTAAAATTATGTAGAATTAAGCACATTTTCTTTACACCTAATATAAATTTCATAAGGTTTAGTCTATATTACTGGTAAGTCTATATATCAAAATAAAAACGCTCCAGATTACATTACTTTGAATGTAACAATATGTTAAGATTATTTTAGCAGCAGTGGGAATGTTGGCTGATTTTATGTTTGACCACATTTTTGACACGTTTTTTTTTTTTTTACACCATTTTTGTTTTAATGGCAAATGAGAAGAAACAACATGGAAGGAGTTTGTGCTAAACTGCAATTTTACTTACTGGGCTAAAAACACAGAACTCGCAAAGTTTATATAAATGCAATATATATATATATATATATGTATATATATATAAATAAAATTAAACTTTTACCTGACGCACAGCAATAAGATGATCAATCTTTCTCGACAGGTGAAATAGTTTTAAATGCAAAATAATAAAGGTTTATTCCAGTTTATGCTTATGCAAATCAGGTTTTAAATAAACTCAAAACTAAGTGCATCAAAGAATGTGCTGTTTAAGAATTATGTTTAATTTTAGTTATTTATTTAACAGTCAATAAAATAAAACATTTTTTAACTGACCTGCTGATCAACTGGTAAATATCCAAATCCAATACTTTTTTCTCTTCTTTTTTTCTTTTTAAACAATATGATGCATTTTTACTCCATAAACAGTCACTCATATAGATACCAACAGCTTTAAACAAGTTAAGGAATTTAATTTGTTTGTTTTTATGGCAATACCTTCGCACTCTGAAAAAAAAAAAGTCCCTGAAAATGTCTGCTGCGATCTGTATTTCATCAGAACGGCTGTAACTGCAGCAACACAAGACAGTGAAGGTTAGGAATGTTAAATTGGACAATAACTAAAAGTATTCTTTTGCTCCGTCTAGAGTTTGACGTGTCAAAACAGATCAAACCACACAGAGAGTTTTACTCCCCAAGAAACAGGAATGACACACAATAAAGCTGCGTAAAGCTTCAACCCTGGTCATAAAAGCTGCTGGTCTGGAGTCGGTACTCATCTCAAATGTGGCGAATCAAACTAAAAAGTGGGACGTCTGTCGCTGCAAATCATGTTGGAGGGAGGCGGCTTTTGTCGCCGCCCTCACTGCCAGGTAGGAAAGCTGTCCTTGAATAATATAAAAAAGAAAAACCCTGTGACCTCAGTTTCACCTCAAACTTCTTTAACTGAACTTAAAATCAAACTCAAGAGTTACTAAACATTAGCTACACATGTAGGACTAAGAAGTTAGGCACATTTTAAATCTGTGCTGTTGCTTTGTTTTGAAAAGGTCCTGTTGGTTGGTGTTTGTACTAGAATTATTCTGCCCGTATTGATAGACACTGAGCAGGCAACATATAAAGACAAGATGAAAGGTAAGATTTTAACCTTTTGTCTGTTTAATCAGCAATCCTCCATGAAGTCAAGGCCAGAAGTATAAATTAGGCCTTTAAAATACTAAATTTTGTATTGTTTTTATAGAAAAATTATCTAAATATTGGGGAATATTCAGCCTTGATTAAATTTGCCTTAGAAATATGACTTGCTGCACATTTTTGATTATAATGAGACATAAAAATGCCACCCAGAATATTATAATACAATAACAGGCCATAAATTATAAACCAAATACACATATTGGGATTAACTATGTAGCCTAACAAGTTTTAAGGCTTAGACACATGTTTACTTTGAAAACTTTTGAAATTTTGCCCTTTTACCTTCTCAAAACAAGGAATGATTAAAAACAAAGATTTAAAAGAGATGATCATTTTCATTTCAAGTTCTTTGCCAGAATAAAAGCAGAAATCAATACATTTCTGGGTTTGCTTTCCAAGACAGAAAACAACACAGAGAAACCTGACAGGTGTGTCTGATGAGAAGTGGCCGAAAGCTTGAATGAACCGATTGTCGTCAAACCACAAAGCATAAACTAGACTGCAGACACTTTCCCTGTAAACTCGTAACAATCTAAGAAGGTTAGATCTGGTTGGAGTAAAGTGAGATTACTACATAAAACAAGGACTTTTCAAAAAATTGCGGCGCACAGATTAGACAGCAGCTGCTCTCATGTTCCCTTCAGGGTCCGCTCCCCATTCATAAACAACCAAAGCTGGTCCAGTATCACCGGGAGGCCGAGCAGGTCTTTACCTGCCGGGTGGTTGTACAGAGGTCTCAGCTTGGCGGGCAGGATGTGCTCGATCCGGTCCAGAATCCTGTGGTACGACGCTCTGAACGCAGCCATGATCCGGGTTATTCCGACTCCACAAGCTAGCTTCCTTTAAACGGTTAGCTTGTTGTTTATCCGCGTTTACCAGCCACAGAACTGTTGCTAGACGTTATTTAGTGCAGTTTAAACAGGATACTGGGGAGTTTACGGTTAGAGGAGGATGCTGCTGTCCTACTGTCGACCTTTCCGCGGTGGACGCCGCTGCTGTTAGCTGTCAGTAGCTTCCCCCGCTGACCGACAAGACGAGGTGACTTTCTGTTCGACGCAGCCTTCCGCGTGATGGGCGGGGTTACGCAGCTGCACGGTTCTCATTGGTCCAGACGGTGACAGCTCTGCGATAATTGGTTTACTATGGAGGTTGTTTGTTTTTGTTTCCATGATGTGCCAGAAAGGCGGAAACATATACTCGTCAAAAGAATTACAGCGCCCGGAAATTTCCTTTATATTTCTTGAACTTTTTTTTTTTTTTGCTACATTAACACCCTAAACCTATGAGCATTTGTCTTTATTTTGTGTGATAGAAAACACAAAGTAGTACTTTTTGTTTTCAAGTAGAAGGTAAAGTATGCATATTTTCCATTATTTTTTCATATTTATATAATCAAAACTTTAGAGCTAATTTTCACTGCAATTAAAACAGCAAGGCACAAAAAGGATCCTAACAGTAGAACGTTGTCATCATGTGCTTACTATGACTACTGAAGAAGATGCAAGCTTTTGGTTTCTTCTCCTTCATATTAGACTCACATTTCCGCACTGAGCAGATTTTGTTGGGTCAGCTGAGGATCTCTGCTTCTCCTCTTCAGTTTCAATGAATTTAAAAGCTGATTTTCTGATTAATCCTATTTACATTTGTTCCATATCCTAACTTGCTTCTGTATATTGTATTTTGAGATTACTGCACACAGTTGAACTATATTTCCTATTGTGTGGAAATGTATATTTCTGTTTAACTGAATTTTATTTAGGGTGATCAGAGTAAACACAAATGCATATTACACCTAGGATTTGGATTTTGAAAAACATATTGTAAAATATTTGTTATTGTAAAATGAGAACATCTGGAGCAGCTCACAATGTATGTATTTATCTGTAAATATGAAAATAAAAAATATATAAAACAAACAACTTGGCAGTGGTGTGGACATTTTAAAATGATGAATTAAGACTGTGCAGAATTAAGAAGGTGCTCAAAAGTGTGTCAGTAAAGTACATTTAGAATTTCTAAAAATATTCAAATGATTCTTACATTCTTATTAAATTCTTTTTAAGATGAAACTGAACTTGTATTTGAATTATTTGGTGGTAATAGAACATTATTTCCATGTCTTCAATTTTCATTCATAAAGAAAAATATCCATAATATCCAAATGTGAATGGTTCAAGTTAGAATCCAGAACATGAATAATATAATCCAGTTAGCACAAGGAAGGAAGAACTAATAATAATAATAATAATAATAATAATAATAATAATAATAATAATAATAATAATAATAACAGCTTTATCCTGTGAGCGTCATTTTTAAACAAATTTTTACACACAATCTTGACTAATGTAGTTGATACTGATATTGTATATACAAAGACTCCGACAGCCATTTCCTCCAGGCGTATGAGAACGAACGCACCTGCCTTCTTTGTCAAAACCACGCACTTTCTCGCGTTGTTTTGATCCAGCTGACCGCTATCCGCAGAAAGAAATAAACCAGGCTAGGCTAGAAAGACAGAGAGTTTGGATTCCGTGGAGCAGAGACGCGGACCGTGTGGACTCTGAGGGACCGACGGCGGGGATCGGACTGAGGCGACCTTCCCTCCACGGCGATGCTGAGCGCCACGTCCAGCTAGCGGCGTCCCGACAGAAAGGGACCGAAGTGGATGGAAATCCGACAAAAGGCGACGCCGTCCGAGGAAGGGTTAGCTTAGTTTAGATGTTATTGTCAGCTAAAAACAAACCCACTTGGTCGCAATGTCCTGCACTGGGAACCTGGTTTGGGATGTTAATAAACGTCTGATTGGATACGGGGAGCCGAACTCCATCAGAACCAGCTATTTAGGTAAGAACAAAACACCAAAGTCGCTATGCTAACGCTGACATATGTGACAGGACGTGTGTTGATTTGTTTGTTTTTAGCTGAATCGGAAGCTGTAGAGTTTTTGCTGCTCCTCAAATCAAATTAAGCCGTTTATTAACCGGGATCTTATTCTATCTAATCCAACAATTTAGCCATTTTATTGAGGTTAAAGCTGGATGTTTGCTGATTTCTTGATCATTTAGCACTTCAGATTACAGTTTATATTTAATCCATAACACAGTGTCTATGTGCCAGGCAACAGATTGGTGATATTACAGAACTCTGGGAGGATCTAGTTTCATGATCACGGATCAATTAACTGCTTGAGACATAAAGTAAACATCTCTGTCACATCTCTGGAGTATTTCAGCACTCATATGTTGGACTTTGTTATGAAATTTAGTTGTCCTTGTGTTTTAACAGAACTTAAACTTGTTTTGTGTGAGAAATGTATTGCCAGTTATGTGGGAAAAAAATTTGTAGAAACCCTCCAAAGGCATCTTACCAAAACAAACAAAATCATTTTCATTTGTTGATTAAAAATTAGATAAAAATCTAGTTTGTGTGTCAAGCAGTTTTGATGCCTTCAGATCTCCTTCAAATATTAAACATATCTTACAAATAGCAAAACAACTGAAACATCCAGAGGAACCAGTATAAAAATCTGGGCTTGTTTTGCCAAATATTTCAAAATTTTTTCAAAAATATATATTTTTTCTAAATGGCAATTAAAATGTTTAAATTTCTTTCTGTAGAAGCAGAAAGATTTACAACAATGAACAGGGCAAGAGAAGAATATAAATTATATCACAGACATAAACATGTACACATTTGCAGAACTGAGAAATATTTAAAGGTTCAAAGTAAAGCAAAAATTAAAATTAGTTAAACAATGGTTAAAAAAGAAGTATTACATGTATTTTTCGGTTGGAGTATATACAAAGCATAATGCAACCAGCTTATCTATTTCCATTTTTAGGCTTTGTTAAAAAGGAGAATAATAAAATTAATTTAATGGTAAATCTAAGGTAGTAAATTGTGTTTTCAAGATAGTTTGAACTATCATTTGGACAGTTATACAGTAATAGTAAGGAAAGTACTGGAAACCGGAGCAGGCAGATTACATTAGTGAACCGAATCTTATAGAACATTGTTTAATTTGATTTAGGATGGAGACGGGAAAAAAAAGGACTTCCAGAAAGACTGAAACTTTATGCTTCTGTAACCTGATGTTTAATTGCTTTATTAGATTTTGATAAAAGTTCTAGATTAGCCAACTCCTATGTTAAAGAAAATATCAAACTGTTTTAGTCTTCAGTCTGCCTGTATTGGAAGTTTAACAGTTTTTGGCATTTTCTCTGTGCTGCATGTAGAAACGGATCCGTCTTCACTAATATCTCTATTTTGACTCTTCTAGAACTTCTTGTGCGCATAAAATAATAAAAAATGGTTTGAAAAGACAATTTTTCTGCTGTTGAATTAAAGCCTTACCTGCTAAGCTGTTGGGTAATCTAACGTAGACGTTTGTCTTTACTCGTGTTCCTCTATCATATCCACATTAAGGATTAAAACATGCAAAGTCAGCTGCTAAACACTGTTAATCTCGATTGAAATTCCAGCTTTAGGTTCTTTTAGTCCATCGCAGCATCGTTTGCGTGCTCGTGCTTTGGTTGGTATTGAACAGCGCAGATAAACCAATCAGTAAAGATGGCTGCTGTTGGGAGAAGCAGTCGATCTCCAGGACCTGTTGTGTCAAACCGTTCAGCCGGAGGCCCAAGTGAGGAGCCTGTTGAGGTGGAGCTGGTGCCTCAGAGGTTTAGTCAGAGCCGTATTTAGCCCAGCCGAGATAAAGTCAGAGCCGGGTCTGCACACGCGAGGACGCATGCAGGGATGTGTGGGTCACACCTCTGATCAGATATATTTAGTGTTAAGAACGGCGC
Source organism: Micropoecilia bifurca (assembly GCA_903067075.1). Taxonomy (NCBI): domain Eukaryota; kingdom Metazoa; phylum Chordata; class Actinopteri; order Cyprinodontiformes; family Poeciliidae; genus Micropoecilia; species Micropoecilia bifurca. The sequence continues at coordinate 41,732 of CAEGAF010120162.1, forward strand.
ATCAGAAGGTGAAGCGGGGAGATAAGCTGCGAAGCTGAAGATACGGTGGGATTTGAGTTGGTTCTTTTGTGATTTCAACCAAATGGATTTTTCCATATAAGAAAGAAAATAAATGCATAACAAATGCTTCTATGAGCGGCTTCATTTGCTCATTTTCTTCAGTTCTACTAAGCTAAAAGTTTTTTGTTTGTTTTTTACGCTAATGACTGGGAAAAACTTAAATTTGTAGTCTTTACGTATGTCCAAAATATATGTGGACAGTAGGGATGGGTTGTATAGAGACTTAATGTCAGTATTTTGTAGCGTATATCGTGATAATGATAAAAATCCTGATAAAAAGAATTTAAAAAATCAATTTCAGTCTATTTTTTATTTATTTATTTTACAATTGCTCGTATGCCTGTGACTACATGTCTCTGTTGTTAACAAACCGAATTTTCTTGACAACAAAATAAGAGAACCAAGAGAGTAAATGAAAATTCTTCAGGACAGCAATGACGTTAAAAGGTGCAATTCTACCACCAAATGCCACACAGTAACAGCATTTATCAATATTTCTAAATGTATAGATATTTATGGCTAATCTCGTATGACCAAGAGTTGATGGAAAAAATATTAGAAGTAAAAATCCCAACAATAATTTCAGCATTTCGAGATTCTGTAAGTCTGTCGAAATAAGAAGTAAATCAATTAACCGCATGATAAATGAAAATGAGAATAATTCTCATTTACATGAATGATTTTTTTTTTATTAATTTTTTTTTAGTGCATAAGTTTCAACTAGGTCCTTTTGCAAAGGGCAGTTTTGTTTACAGAGACTTAAAATGTCTTCCAGTTTCAGTGTTAAATGTTTATCAAAGATTAAAGTTTATTGAGCTTTGAGAATGTAAACCCGCATTATTATGCCATTACTACTATACTACTTGAAAATGATCTCAAAACAACAATATTATTGTTTATCTCAATAACTTTGGGGACTATTTATCGTCCAGCAATACTAGAGGGCAACTTCCCTTTAATGACAGATGTAAGTTTTTACTGGCTGAGAAGCTAAAGCTCACAGAAAATAGTTGACAATGGAGAAGAAAGAAAAGAGGAAAGTTATTGATCATAATGTCATCATTAGAGGAACAATAAGTATTTTGAACAATACTTACTCTTTACTCTCAACCAACTCGGAATACAATCCTTTTCTTTAAATTATTAACAAGTACATATTTTTGTGTGAATTTCAGAGTTTGTCAGTCTTAAATATAATAAATGTTGTTGGACATTCTGGCGTCTCCAACATGGCAACGTTTTCAGCACCTTCACATGTGACATGTCTCTCCACGTCGCCCGGATTCCTGAATTTCAAACCCGTCGATGCAGGTCCAGTTTTCCGTCTGAGCAAACGGCAGCCGCAGAATTTCGCAGCTTAAGCTCAAAGTACAAAGCCGACGTCCCCAGACTGATCTCGGGAACATGGCGGCTTCCTCGGATCCTGACAGAACTCGGCTTTTAAACCGAGAACTGAGATCGGCGAGTCATCACACCGTCCTCCTCCTGCTTTTCGCTCTCGTTCTGCAGCAGCAGTATTTCTGCAAACAAGAATAATAATCCAGTGCACTCTACTCTGATTTATTACTAACATTAAATGTGTCAGAGTGTTCCAGATTCGAATGAATGTCAGTAGGTTTTAAAAGCGTTTTTGTCTTTTCTGCAGGTAGAAGAGAGTTTGTCCAGAGGCTGAAACTGGAAGCGACTCTCAACGTCCACGATGGTTGTGTAAGTGTTCTTGCATTTCTGAGTCCGTTTTTACGAGTTTATTTTGTCTTGAAGAAAACTTCACAGCCTGTTGCTTTCCCCTCGGTCGGTATGTAAACCCGAGCAGCAGCGCTGGCTGCAGGTCAGGCGGTTGATGCCTGCAGGAAACCTGAAGCTGACAGATCAGTCACACAGCTTCTCGTGACGCCATCAGGCAGGACTTCAGCCCGACCAAAACACCGCAGCAACACTCACAACACCCAACAGAGCTGCCTACCTTTTTTAAAATTTATTTTTACTTTTCGTTTTTTAGCCTTTAGCTTGTTTTTTTTTTTTTTTGGTTTGTTCTTTGCATTGTCAGTTTATATACATTGTCTTAAAAGTGAGCATATTCTTTGAAATTTTCCACATTGCATCTCAAATTTCACTGTATTTAATTTTTACAAAACGCAAAATACTGAATGACGGATGATTTTCAAGTTTGTTTGTTTTTTTTTTTTTTAAGAATTCTAAAAGCTGTGATCTGTATTTGCATTCATCCCTCTTTTCAGATTCTTCTAAATCGTGGCTCCAGTGTTGCAAGTAGCTCTTATTTTGCCTGAAACAATGCAGAAAAAAAAAAAAAAAAAAAAAAAAAAATAACGAAAAAAAAAAAAAATCAAACACAAAAAAAAAAAAACAACACAAAAATAAAAAAAAAAGAGTCCAGACAGACATAAAAAAACCATCCAGCAAGCAGCGGGAGGCCAT